>JAPSES010044487.1:0-12114 GCA_029822895.1 Maxillicosta whitleyi
GATAGATAGATAGATAGATAGATAGATAGATAGATAGATATTTATTTATTTATTTAATGCTAAAATATAACTATTGTTGCTATCCATATATTTTATACTTTGTTTTCCAAAAATGCAAAGGGAAATGCAGCAGCAAATTAGTATTTTTTTATGAAGTTGCACAATTGCATTTATTATCTTCCATTCCTGTGTAAAACTACATTAAAAACAATTGCAGCAAGAATGTAAACTGGGACAAGGTGGACAACAAGGACTATTTTGTTATTCCAATTGGTCATTGTTAATTTGAAACAAATTTCTGATAAACCATAAAACACCATAAAATATAAAATCAGAAAAGAAAACACAAAGATTAACATTTGATTAAAACCCATTTTCAGTTCAATGGAAATGTCATAATATAAATGACAGATGTAATTATAAAATGTCATAAAGTTCAGTTATGGTATTAAGTTTCTATTAAGTTATTAATAAAACAAAAGCAGATTTACTCACTCCGACATCTTGCCGTTTGTTTCACTTCACAATCTGTCGAAAAACATGACATTTTGGATATCAAGAAAATAAAAGAATACATAAAACGACCATCTAGCAAACAGAAAAAAAAATATTTTTAAATACTTCATCAGGACAGCATCTTTTATAAAAAAAAAAAAAATAAATAAAAGGGACACTTATTATCTATGGGGTGTTGAGGGAGAAAACAGAGGGAAACATTGCAGAGGTGAAGGTCGGGTCAGCACTGGAATGAATGTGTCTGGTGTTTTTCACATATTAAACCCACTTAGAGGAAACATGACACCAACTCCAGCATCACTAGTCCACCTCAAGAAAAAGCCTCCAGTCTAAATTAGGACAAGGATCGGAGGTCCAGTTGTCTCCCCATGGGTGTCCCTGTGATGAAAGGTCTGTCTTCTGGAAGATTATCAGAAACACCTGATACTCCTCTGTTGGTTCAAACATCTTGGACAAGACCAAGACTTTAGCTTAACTGTCATCTCTGAAAATAGAGACTGTCCAGAACAATATCCAGATATATCCAGATGAACAAACATTTCTTCCAATTAGAAAAAACAGGATTTATAAGGTTTCAGGTCTTTCTGCATCTGTACACAGAGCTATATAAGCCCTTAGGGATTTTATCTTCCCATCTAAATCCTTTAATAATAGTATCTAATTGTGCATTTCTCTACTAGGCAAATATCTCAACCAACAATATCTGCTCAACAGTGATGATATTACCCTTTCTTTTACATTACTATGGATGTTTTGCTTTAAAAAAAAAAAATATTTAAAAAAACTAAACAAAGTATCAGCTTGCTAAAGATATATTCCAAATCTTATTGTCATGTTAATAGCTGAGTGACAATATGTTAAAAATAAATCTGAGATAATGTTACAGTCTTCTCTTTGTAGCAAACTGTAAATTGCTTTTCATGCAGCTGTAATCATTTTTAATTAAACACTATTTTTACTTTGAGTGAAATGTATTAAGAGGTATTCAGTTCTACACATAGTTTATTAGATTTCAAGAGTTCAAATGTAGTGTAAATAAGTAAATAAGTGTAAATATGACAAATAAATATTCTGCAATCACTGCATGTTTTTTATTTTATTTGATATTGTTTTGTTTATATATTATATCATAATATACTGTGGCCCATAAATTTGGAATAAAATGTTTGTACCTGTTCTTATGAAATGCTTGTGACAATGTGATTTATTTGTGATAAATAAAGTATAACTGGGACTCAGCATGTAATGATTACCCCAGGTCAAAGGTGATTACAGATGTATAGAAATAGCAATAAAAAATAAAAAAAAAGATTGTGTCTGAAAACACAATTATTCCATCTTTATATGCAGCAGTGTGTATCGACATTCAGAGTGAACAAAATAAATAAACTCAGTGCTGTGTTTTCCTTCAAACATACAGACAATTTTGGACATTTTCCAACACATTCAAGCATTAAAGTCAACCTGCAGCTCAGACTGACACATGATTTTAGTCAAACAGACTGTGATGACACTGCGATAAACACTGGGACTATCGCTTTTCAGCTCTAGAGTCCATTTACATCCCACTGTGTTTCACACCTGCAGCCACAAATGCTTCACCCCAAAGGTAACCACACTTAACATCCAAAACTCCTCATTTACCATTATCATCTTATGCTAAGGACTTCTATCGAGCTGGAACTGTCAGAATCCACAAGTGTACAGCATTTTTGTTTACAAAAGCTCCAAAATCCTCACTGACATTTATAAACAGCATGAGACAGAAAGTTTTTTTTTTTCTTTTAGTTCTTGACCACAGCAGAGAAATTAAACAGTGCATTACCTTAGTTGAAGATGGAAACAAAAACGGCGAGACAGGTTTGCAGAGCGGCTCAGATTTGGCTCTATAACTTGCTATATATTGCATTCTCAAACGTCAAAGGAAACCCCAACTTTCTCTTTATGGAAGTCAATTTTACCCCAGACCAATAGGCGCTCCAGCATCTGAAATATCATATCTGACCCCACTCCCACCCAGAAATCTCCTCCCTATCTCACTATTATAAATAACCCCTTCCCTCTAGATTGTTTCACTTAATTGTATTATTCCCTCATGACTCCCCCCAAAAAAAGGTGTAGAGATCGATTAAAGATAGAGATGGGAGGAAAAGATGCAAAACAAGAAGATGAGGCTTAAAAATGACATTATTATGGACTTTTCCGGTTCAATTTATAACCAAGTTGAGCAGACGAAGGAGGACTGGTGATGAAAGTTGAATGAGCAGCAGGTGGACGGGCAAAAAGCTCAGAGGGAGTGTTCCAGACGGTCATTTAAGACTCTAAATTTAAGGTATTAAGAAGCCGATAACAGGACGTGGCCTCTAAGAGACGAAACACGAGAGGAAGGAACTCTAAACAAACATTTGCCAATTTAGAAGAACATGTTCACTTAAAGCACAGAAATACAAGAAGATTCATCTAAAACTGCAAAAATAAGTAAAGTGTAATGAACTAGATTTGTGTAACAGTGCTTAGGAAAAGGCATCATTGGGGGTGAGTCAGACACATGGGGTTCAGATAAAACCGTTAGTGACAGACACAGAACAGCATGTGAAGACTGGTGTTCTCCACAGCACTGGAGTATTGAAAGTGGGAAATGACTGTTACTACTCCAATATCACAGCGCCGTTACTTTAGTATCGCAAACAGGAAAAACTTCAATATTATTAACTATTAATAAGAAAGAAACATTTCGAGTTATTTACAAATTGCGCAGTAACCGTAGCACATTATGGTTCAGTTGCCAAGCTTGCGTCAACATCACACTGTCCCAAAAGAACAACAAGTGGTCAATAAAATGACATTAATAACTTCCATTTGTTAAAGATAGGTTTTACAGTTAAAAATGTTGCTTTCAGAGGTTCTTACAGTACAAGTGATTGGATCCCTCAGTTAATAATAATAACAATAATAATAAATATAATACAGTTTATTTATATAGCACTTTTTGCAGAAAGTTTTCGCAAAGTGCTTTACAATAAAACTGGAAGTAAAATACACAGGCAACAAAAACAGTTACATGCACAGGTATAAAAAGCATACAGCTACATACACACAAAGAGGTATAAAAAGCATAAAAGCAAACAGTGACACCCCCCCCCCAAATAAACTCATGTCTAAAGAAGGTCATTAGTTGCTTCTTAAATGACTCAAGTGCAAAGTTAAATGTTAATGCCCTGTGGTGAAAGTCAGTAGTCAGATCTTTTGTCTTGTTTATATTCTTCAGCAAAAAAGACTTTTCCCCAGTGTTGTATAAAGGCCTGGAAAGTCACACTTCAGTAGAAGTATAAGGACCCTACCAAAAAAAAAGAACTTTGGTAGAATTTCAAGTCACCACATGAAATGACACATGACTTAAAGTCTTAAAGTATCTAGTATTTAAGTATACCAAGTAGTCTACAATTAAAAGTACCAAAGTAATGAAATCAAAAGTACAAGTAAACGTTAATAACAAACCAAAGGCAGTCAGATTTTTGGAATATTACGCTGCTGCTCACATCAACAGATCACCCACAGGTTGAGTGTGGACCGTTACTTGCACTTGTTCATTCCATGATTAGACCCAAATGAGAAATCCTGACTTTGTTGCAATCATCAGTAATCTCAGCATTGAAAAGACAACATTTCCAATTATTTATTTTTTGTAACAAGTAACAATACCGTACATTAAAAATATATTGCAGTAGTAGAAATATGCAACTGAGTTAGGAAATGTAGTGAAGTAAAAGTGAAAGTAAGCAGAATAAAAAATACTTGGTGAAATACAGATTCTACCAAACCATACTTGAGTACATTAGTGAAGTATTATTACTTTGTTACTATATAACAGTAACACTGTTTTTTGTCCAAAGTGACATTCCGACTCCTTAGGGCAGAAAATATATAGGTGTAAGTGGTACCTTTAAAAGGGCTGCTTACCATTTTATTTCATGTAGGTGTTGTCTGTGTCATGCGTTGCAGCTGTACACGTATTCCCTGAAAAACCACCTGCTGCAACTGAAATGAACAGAGACAGTTAATGTTATTAGGAACACTTGTGCTTTTCCTGCTTTCATAAACCAAAATGTCTGTTATGAGAAGGGTCTCCAGTGTTTCTATAATATATTAATATGGGTTTGCATTTTACTATTTCACTTACTTTCCATTAATGTACCTAAATAAAACTAGCAAGACCATTATGCAGGAATATTCCATCACAGGTAAAATCCCTAAACGTTCCCTCATTAAATGTAGAGAAGTTTCATTTGTTTTGTATTTTCACTACCCGAGACCAAGGGAAGAAAAACAGTGTGATGATAAATTTCTGGTTTTTGTTTTGTTTTTTAAAGTAAAGCTGTGAAATTCTTGTCCCCTACCGGAGACAAAAACACATCACTGGATGTCAGGCTGTTAAAATATTAAATGTGTAAATTGACATTATGCAGAATGGCTGCATTCAAAGTATTGTACTATTATAGAACATTGTCAGAGATGTCCATGGATCTCTATAAAATCAACTTTCTCACCCATTTCAAGTCAGACTGTGAAGCGTATTATAATTGAGTAGCCTCTGAAGCAGGACAGCAGATGCATAGTTGAAACTAGGGCTCTTATATTATTCTATTTTAATCAGCAACAAACAGATGTAATATTTTAATTCACTGATGGACAAGCTGCTTCAAAAAAGGACTGAATGACCTCACATTAAATGAGGCTCAACTCCACAGATGTTAGCCCTGATATACAGTAACAAGGCAAAGAGTAGTCTCAACATCAAATCATCAATCAGTCCAAATCAGCTACTGTTACATAACAACTATGTCTGATTGTAATCTTTTTTATATTTCAGTTGATTTATTTTTGTATATTGTTTAGTTTTTAACAGTATTTATTTTTACTCAACTCATGGGTAGGGATCAATACCATAGATCCACATTTGAGGGGCATTATTAATGTTATTACCCTACTATTATTATTATTATTAGTTCACTCTGTACTATATCCATATGCATTTGAAGCCAATCATTTTGTCAAACCCCCCCATACTGATTTACACTTGCTGATTATTGCCTCATTCCTCTTACCTGCAATTTATTTACTGGAGTTTGTATTTTATTGAGGCTTAGATTAACTTCCTGCTATAGACAGACACTAATAACTTGTCTTTGTATTGGTAACTAGTGATAAACCGGTTGGTTGAGTTCTCTTATTTGTGAATTAGTGGATGTGTCTGAACATGCGTTCAAAGCAGCCTTTTCCTCGATTTACAAAGATCATCTCTTAAATTTATATTGTTCCAAAAAAAAAGTCAGTTAAATGCACTTATATATAGCGCTTTTCTTGTCTTGCTCAAGGACACTTCGACATGTGGACAGTCAGAGCAAGGGTTTGAACCGCCGACCCTTTGGCCATTGGACAACCCGCCAACTGAGCCACAGTCGCCCCAGTTCCCCTCCACCTTCAGTTTTAAAGGTCGTGTCATGCTTCCAATCATGTCCTTAATGTCTTCATCATAAATGGTGAGAAAAAAGTGTAAAATCTGCATGTGTTCACAGCATCACTTGCCCATATTTCATATTCATGATCATTCATAAAAATGTAACTTTAGTCTACATTACTTAGTCAGTAAATGGGCTAAACTACTGAAAAGCTTTATGATTGGAAGAAGAACCATTGTTAAAATGTTTTGGGAAATGTAGTTTAACTGCATAGCTATTATCACTATGTCTAGTGAGGCTACTGCTAAATACTGATTATAATGTTGTAACTAATTGCTCAAAATAAAATCAATTTTGATATTTTGCAAACAACTAAGTAGATCATCATACATCACTGGCTTAATGTAAAAAGTATCAGGTACCTATAGAAGTGTCTAATAAAGTGAGTGGAGTAAAACATACAATATTTCCCTGTAAAAAGAGTACAACATTAAGTAGCATAAAATGGATATAGAACACTACACTACGTTAAATTAACCATAAATCCCATATTTAACACTTTTACACATACATTTGGCACTCGATTTGACATTTTACAAACTTTGCTTTTTGAGCGTCTTCTATTTTGTACTGGTTGTAATTGTGTATTGTAAGTACTGTGTGATTGATTTACTAAGCCAACACTAAAGCACATCTTCTTTAATATTTCAACAGTACAAATATATCTGACTTAAGAAACATGACATGATAAATACATTGCTTCACATATCTGAACATCATATTCATTGAGAACATTCTGGGCCACTGAGATATCACCTGAGAGAACAAGTTAGAAAACTATTTAGTTTGATATGATGACTGTCTTGGAGATGTCCATTACCAAAACATTTACAATGAGAGATTTACCTACTAATTACTACTACTGCAGTGCCTCATACAAGCATTAAAACTTCTGCTGAGAAATAACGTCTTAATCAGTCTCATCACCACCTGTATTGGTAAAACACCCGTACTGTACACTGATTACTAGCAAATATATTACAGCTAGGACCACTTTACACAAACATCATGTTTCATGTTTTTGCCCAAAATAAACATCAAAAAATATTCAACATTTTACAGCATACCGAGAAAAGTTTAAGTCATACAAAGTGTGCAAATGTCACCATACGGTCACAAAACAACTCCAGACAAAGGCACCATACTTTTAGCTTCCACTCCTACCACACATTACCAGTCACATTACAACTCAACTGTGCTGCTGGGGTTAAATTCAGGGTGTTGGTGAACTGTACTATGAAATATTGGTTATCACTGAGGCTGCCCATGTATAAAAAAAAAAAAAAAAAAAAAATTAAAAACAAGATGATTAACAACCTAGCATACACTTTAACAATATTCCAACATAGTGCTTTAGGTGGTTCAGATATCACTTTATGGGTGACATCTCAGTCTAAGATATTTACTAAGTATCAATATTTATGTTCACCCTTTTGGAACCATTTGACATCTTTATTATTGACCATCCATATGCTTTAAAGCGCGTTTGGATCAAAACTACTCATTTTATGCAACATTTTCAAACACAATCCTTTATAATTTATTTTCTATATATTTATTTTTTGTTTAAATGCTGACAAATTTATAGACTTTATGTACATGGTTATTAATGAACCTTTAAAAAAAAAATGTCAACAGATCTGAAATGAAGACCACGTGTTATATTTTGCTTCTATTAACCACAATAAGTTAATCAATCCAGCTGATTCATTAATTCAGTTACCCAATTCGGTTTATGCAAGTGAAAGTGCCTATTTATGTTTCCATTATTATACAGTGCAACTCTATTCTTAGCTGTATGGAATATTGGGAATGTTATTTTTAACTCAAATAACAATATAGCTTCATTGTGCGGATTTATGTACAGGATTTTACTGATTAGCTAAAAGTGGTGTATTCGTTTTAGCTAGATGCTAACGTGAACAGCTTGTATTAACTGGAGAACAAAATGTCAGACTTAATAGTCAATAGACTTTTAAGGGACTGTTGTGAAAAACGTATATATATATAATATCTAACAATGCTATTAAACATATATAAAATATCCTGAACTCATTATTGACAATGACCTCACGTGTTGCAGATCACGAGCGGTTTTGCTGGTGGTTCCAGAGCTAAATCAGCATAAATACTCCCACTTAAACGTCTATAATCATGATGTTTGACTTCTTTTTCAGAACACGACGCTTTCACTTTCACAACTCGAAGGTAAAACTTTGATAATTAGACTTCTGACGAAGAAAAAAATTACTAATCCCGATTCAGTTTTAGATTCCTGTTACCTGCACGCGCCTTTCTCACTTCCTGTGGCTTATGGGTAATGTAGTATTTTGAGGCTTCCTCTCTGCTGATAGGAAATAACATTCATCATCCAAAATGAAGCTGGAAGTATTCAAACGCCACATTTATATTAAAGGTGTGTAAATAATATTATGCATAAAGAGTCTGGCATTTGTATGTTAAGCAAAAGAAGTTATTATCTTGGAAATATAAATGCATAAACTGGAAAAAAATAAATAAATAAAAAATTAGGAGAAAACTGTTCCTCCTGCTTGGCAACTCCAAAACCAGTGCTATCTTTTGACTATGAAATGCAATACCTTAATACCTGCAGGTCAAATGGCAGCTATGTGGTCCAGATTAAACTTGTACTGATTTGATATATCATCTATTACTGTGACAGTGCTAAATCAGTTAAGTTCAGTAGGTCACAACAGGTCAATACATAACTTCAATGCTGTTGTCTGTGAATGTTAACCAACTGCAGCTTTGGAAATAATTTGTAGAGCAGAGTGACCATCTACAGATATTAAAGTCCCTCCAATATTAGATTCTCTGTAATATTGATGCTGAATTGTCTTTCAGCAAGAGATCCTTAAAAGAAATGTACAAATTGTTACACAACTGCAAGCCAAATATGACTTTACTTCTTTGTCAGTGATCTAATATTTATTTCTAGGGCTGTACAGGCCAGAGCTAAATATTTTAGTTGCACAATATTACAGATTTTTGTATGCAAGTATTCTACTTCTGAAAATGTAATTAAAATTGAAAATCATAGACATTGTATTGATTGTGGCTCTACAGAATTCAAACACGATGTAAACTCAGTTTTTTGAGGTCAAGTAACAGGGGAGCATGTAAACCAACTTTAATAGATATAAAACAAATATGTGGTATTTCTGATAACTATGTAAACTTGGCAAGAGTCTGCTGACTGGCAAACTACCTATAAGCCCGTTTACCCCCCCATACCCAAAACAACCCCCAAAAAAAATGCAAATACACAATTATTAAAATAAAAGGCAACAGCTTGCATGTCTGGGCAACCCTGTGAGTAGTGCAAAATTATCTCTTGTAGTGTAAACCCTGAATTGCAGTTCAGTGGCACTGACACACCAATACTGATAATCAACAGAGATACACATCACCCAGCGTCACTGCATACACTGAAGCTGAAATTCACAAAGCCACAGTCTGAGCACCACCAAGGAGATTTAACAAAACAAACTGTGGCATAATAGGGGGCTACAAGCTTCCTCACAGAGGACAGGTTGGGCCATTCATCTTCCCTCAAGTATGACATCAGAAAACACAAGAAAACAAGAAAAAAATTCACAAAACAGAAGCAGTTTAGGTTCAAAACATGTGTCTATGTGCAAAGTTCCTTCTTGCGATATAACAGATTAATCAGAGAAGTCCAGTCAGTGACGATCAATCCAATGGTGACAAATAACATGGAGGTCCTCCAGTGAGCAGCAGGTATCGCAGGTACATTTTTACAGGGTTCAAGGGTGGGAAACCTTTTCCAAACCACAACAAATAGTACATCCACACAATTGTTCATTTAAAAAAAAGTTATAATGGTTTTGTTACCTCTGAATGATGGTTGAATCCGAGTAGACAGAGTTTACATCCACACAACATGGACTCCAGTTCATACCAGGCATCATGATTCTGTCCAATTATCATTAGTGGTAGTTTGTGTTTGGACTAATGTTTTAAAAAAAAAAAAAGAATATTCTGGAGTCCATGAACCCAAAGATTGAGAAGAACGAAGCTGGTTCAAACTCAATTCAGGCTCAAACTAGGACATTATCAATATCTAGAATCAACCCTATAAATATCAGCTCTCCTGAATTTTTGTGAAATTTCCTTTTACTTAATTGAGCCTAATTTTTACCCAGTTAAAAGAATAAATGATCATACTTGAGAGGCTTCTGTACATGATGTTTTGACATTTTATACTTAGGCAATTAATTATTAATATGACAACTGTTATGCTAATCATCTCAGCTCATAATAATGCATTTTACTGCCTGGTGTGAACAAGATGCACGTTAATGGCAAGAGTAATTTCTTCTGCTGCACTGGAATGACATCAATAATCTCCTGAGATCTCCCATTTAGAAATTCCTCTGATATAAAAAAAACATCACCATGACGGCATGGCACAGAACTGAAGCAGGACTATATCAATTATACAGCCAACACTATTACATCTCTATACCAAGAAGCTGTATACAGTATATATGAAGTCTATTTTCCTGTTCACATTTACAGGTATTAAGGAGAGATACATCAATTTCACAAACATATCCAGTTGAACCACAGATGCCATAAATAGGTTAATATCCAATACCATGGTGGGGTGGACGAATAAAGAGAACCTTGAACAGCAGCCAAGAATTTAAGGAAATGGAGTCAGGTCCATGCCACTTTACGTGAGATGGCCTGTTTGAAGCATTCTGGATCAACATTGCCACCAGGTCGCAGTGCTTTCTCAAGGCTCACCAGCACGTTTTGGTGGCACTCCCTGATGTTGACCGGATACTTGGCCCGCAGTAGCTCATAGGCGGCGATCAGCCTCATGTTCTGTTTCACCATGAGGTACTGGATAATGCAGGTGGGAGCCAGAGAGAAGCCATCCCTACAGTGAACCAGGACTCGCTTCCTTTTCTCAGTAGAGGCATTGATGCACTCATTGATGTCCTCAAAACAGCGCTGCTTCAGTGCTGGCCCATCCCCAAGAGCATCTGGCACATCACTGATGTCCACCTTAAGGCGGGACCAGCTGTGGCGGGCCCCACGGGAGCAGGTGCAAGGTATGAGGCTGAGGCTGGGGCCCGGTTCTCCAGGTACGTTGCTCATGTCGATGATGCTGTCGATGTTGTTGCGACAAAGGGTTCGTCCATTGTACGCTGCATTCAGGTTCCCAACAAAGATGTAGTCTGTCACCTTGGATATGACGGGTTCAGAGTACTGAAAGTGTTCTGGGCCGCTGGGTTTGGGCTCAGGTACATCAGGTCCCCTGGCTCCAGCTGGCCCCGTGGCAGCTCTCCTGCTGTAGTTACGCAACTTTTTGGAGCCAGAGCGGGATGGAGGGTTGGAGTCAGATTCTGAGCTGCTGTTCCAGGGTGGAGAAAAGAGAGAGAAGCGACTGGAGGATTTACTCTTGTTGAGCATCTCCACTGGGCTGGACAGGCCAGAGCTGGATGCTGTGGTGGAGGCCGAGGCGCAGAACAGGGAGGCACGCTCCAAAGAGCCAGTGCTGCTGGCGGCGCCTGCACTGTGGGCCTGCTCCATCTGCAACAAACACACACACCTGACATGTGGGTAGCCGTTTCATCCAACAACAAACAGCAGAGCTTCTCAGGGTCATTCACCTGTGATCTGGTTAGTGATACAGTACAGTCTTTACCCCAGAAAATCAATCATTCATTCATCTTCTGAACCCACTTTATCTTCACTAAGGTCACAGGGGTCACTTGGAGCCTATCGCAGTTACTTAAAGGGATAGTTGGGATTTTTGACTTGAATCTGTATGACATATGGCTACCAGTTTCACTGCTGAACAAAGTTGTTGACTGGTGCGCTTCAGACTTTTTCCATAGACATTGGTTTGTGATGCAAATAAATCACTCTTTTGATCACATGCTGATTTTAGAAGAAAAACATTTTATTTTAGTGACCCCGCAAACTTGCCGGACTACTTTTGTTTCGACCAAAACCGGACCAGAACTAGGCTCACAGGACACTGTCGGGGGTAAGTCAGTGTGGATGTACTACACTGATGATG
>JAPSES010044507.1:0-12113 GCA_029822895.1 Maxillicosta whitleyi
CTGTCTTTACTGATCCACTGTCATTACTTTAAGCTCCTTCACCTACATCTCACTCTTAAATCAGGTCAATATTTTAATGCCTGTAAAACAATTTACCATGTGTTATAGACAAATAAAACTGTCATAGAACTTGAACTAACATGCCTCACCACTAAATTATAAATAAAAGACTTTCAAATATTGGGCATAAAAATGTGATCCTCCGGGATTTGAACTAGCTGCCTTTTGCTCAGCAGGCAAACAATTTACCCACTAAGCTAACGCAACTCCGTGAATCACTCAGATATATAAGGGATTAGATGACCAGCCGAGGGCCCCTCCCCTCACTCAGTTATGCCGTATTTATAGCCGATTTTACTTTTTATCGGGTTTCTCTTAAGAACTTCCCCTTACTACTCCAATCACATACAGCTATCCTCGTGAACGTCAAAAAAGAGCCAAATGTAGTGGCAGCAGCATGTAAAACACAAACTGACTGTACTTGTTTGGTACAGCACTGTTCAAACCGAACGTCTGTTTTTCCAGCGGTTCGGTACAAAAACACATACCGTTACGGGCCTACTAATATGTAATACTAATGAACGATCATATGAATTTAAGATGTGGCTGAATGCAATTTATGACCTTAAATGGTCTGCGTTGAACTGGGGCTCATCCAGGGTGTACCCCGCCTTCCGCCCAAAGTTGCCGAGACAGGCTCTGCGACCCTGAAAGGGACTAAGCGTTTGAAAAAATTTGGAAAATTTTGGAAAATTCAAAGGTTTTTATGACTTTTTATGGCCTAAAATTCGCATTATTAAAGTGATACTCCGGAATTTTGGACATTGGGCCTCATTTCTGAGTCAACCCGAGTGTAGGAAATGTGTAGAGAAATTTTATTTTTTTATTCCACGCAGTCTTGGTAAAATCAGAGTTGACTGATGCTAGGCTAGCGAAAGTGAACATACTGCAGCTAGCCGACCACTAAAACAGCCATACCCAGTGCAAAACAAACACTCAAAGCATATCAGTTATTGTGCCAGGCTGTCAAAACTGTATAAAGCATGTCTCATATTTCTATCGGTGAAAGTTATAAAGCAATTTATATCATTACTGTTTTATCGCCCAGCTGTAATTGTCATGTACTTTTAATTTTTACACTAATACGAAGTGAAAACCATTTGCATTGTCATTATTTATAGGTTACTATACAACAATATTCTATTGGTTCATATTCAGATCAGTGCATTCCCATGGATCAGTAAAGACAAAGAACACAAACACAAAGTCCCACCAAGTTACACACACAGCCTCTTGATCAGACATGCAGCCATACAAAAAGACAAATTCATCAAAGATAAAAGAACAAAGTGACTAGTAAAATGAACCAGTGATTCAGAGCTACAGTTTCTAGAACCAAGAATTATGAAGCTACAAGGAAAGATGGGTTTACAGCTATGAGTTTACAGCTCTGCTCATCATCACCCGTCATACCTCAGGGTCTAGAAATCAGTACCTGTTATTTCAAAACAAGACATTCTTTAAATAGACTGTCACTGTGGAATGTGCCATTTTATGATCAACTTACCATGAGCTGGTCTTTGCCTGTGAGGGCAGTGAGGTCCTCATCTTCAACCTCTTCTACAAGGGACTGGCTTTGTTCCAGTGTGAGGGGGTTCTGATCCATCTGTTTAGAACAGAGTAGACTTTATTACCCTCAGCCACATGTTGGTCATCAGTTCATCAGTTGGTCATCCGTCCATCCGTCTGTGTGTAAAAACTTTGGCATGTGCTGATAAGTCAGACCACTTTTTTCTCTTTTTTTTTTTAGGTAGAAGCCATGCTCCATTGCATAGTTTTTACTTCTGGAACATATTGAAAAATGTGTTGTTTGATATCAAGTTTGAAGCTGCATTTCATGTCCATGCAGCTAAACTCTAGATAGTCCAGCGGATAAGGCAACCAATCGTTCACTTTTTCAGGAAAGCACCAAATTTTGCATACGTGTAGAATCGACCCATATCATGATTTATTGAAGTGGACCCCAAAAATCTGAGCCACCTGGTGGTCTCCATCTATCATATTATTGGGGTTAAATTTAAAGGATGCTATCTTGAAATCCAAGATGGTTGAGCTCGGCCGCATCTGGCAATGGTTCCAGTGGATTGCCAGGCCCCCAAAACATAGGGTTAGCTGTTGGAATTTTGTCTTTATCATATTAGTGGAGTTATTGCAGATGATAGGTATTGAAAGGTGGCCATCTTGAAATCCAAGATGGCAGACCTCTTCCACATCTGGCAATGGTTCCAGTAGATTGCCAGGCCCCCAAAACAGGGTTAGCCGCTGGAATTCTGTCTCTTTCTGTTATAGTATGGGAGCTCAAGCAGAAAATAGAAACTGAACAGTGGCCATCTTGAAATCCAAGATGGCAGACCTCTGCTGCATCTGGCAATGATTCCAGTGGATGGCCAGGCCCCAGAAACATGGGGTTAACCATTGGAATTTTGTCTCCATCTATCATAGTATTGAAGTTATTGCAGAAGATAGGTATCGGAAGGCAGCCATATTGAAATCCAAGATGGCGGCCACCAGGGGGCACTGATTTTTGGAGTCCACCTAAAAAAATGATGGTTTGGGCGCATTCTACATGTGTGCAAAATTTAGTGCTTTCCTGGAAAAGTGAATGATTGCCCTGATATTTTGGCCTCATCCGCTGGACTAAGAACAGTCTTCCTGATGATGTGGGACAAGCCTCTACTGACAATGTTCAAATCCAGGCTGAAAACATCTCTGTTCAACTGTGCATATAACTGAAAATGTTCAATCTGCACTCTTCTCTTACTCTATTTAAATTGATTATTATTTATGTTTTATTGATTAGGTTTTAATTGTAACTGTGTTTTCAACCGGTCGCTTCTCCATTTTGGTAAAGCACTGAGCATTGCCCTGTGCATGGAGTTTGCTATACAAATAAATTTGCCTTGGCTCTTTGGTATACTAAAAAAATCATGCACAGTGTTATGGCCTAGTCGTACAGTTGAAAACTTTCCCTTTAAAAATGTACTATACAGTTAATCCTGGCCAGGTTGCTATGACAACATGCCCTACAGGCAATGTGATGGTTAGTGACCCATTTCTCTAATGTATGTTTACCAAGCAGGGGGGCATGAACCACTCGTTAAATCAAACAGCGTGTAACCAAAATCAAGACAAATAAGCACGGTAAGACAGTGTAGCCCATAACTAGTCCCGAGCTGTGTCATACAGCCTTTCACTGCAATCATGAAAATGACCAGCTGTTTTATTTAAAACCATCACAACTGTGTCAGACAATCTCTTTAATGTCACCTCATGGCTGGTGTTGCTGTTGAATTCCGTGCTGTTGGCTGATGGACATTCTGGTTCTACGCAAAAGTCTTTCGTCGGGCAGTCATTCTGCGAGACAGTCTGACCCTTCCCCTTCGGCGTCTTTTTCGTCTGCCCCGCACTGCTGCTTTTCGCCCGCTTCTGTCGAAAGCTAGCAAGCTACGCAAGAAAGATAGCAAAACATAAACAGACACGTAGGTCAAGACTGCCGAACACCACCACACTATGAGCATGATGAGGATCAGAGGTCAGGGGTGAAAGAGCGCCATTGTCCAGAGAAGACTACAGTCCACAATGCTGTCCTTGTTGAGAATGTGACGTCTCAGAAGAAAAGCTAAAAAGCAAATGTTGAATGCGAACGTTATAAAAATTGTTATTAAATTGATAGTCCCCATTGTGGAAAAGGAAAAAAATTCAGAGCAAAGAGCAAAAGAAAAAAAGAAAAAAAGGAATGCAATAAACCCAAAATACTCTACAAACAGCCTGACAAGGTATCAAACTGAAATTTCAGACTAAGGTGATGTTGATAATTTCAATGCTCCAGTGTCAAACCCATGGGAAATAAGGATTTTGGTGACCACACACACACACACACACACACACAAATCCATCTGTGCCACTTTGCATTTTTCATCTTACACAAGTCAAAAACAGTGGCAAGCAGACAGAGCTCTCCGTTTCCTCACAAAAATACAAAAAATATAAATAATTCTGAACATCAGAATTTAAAAACAATTCCAAAATATTAAATTCCACATTAAATTCCAGCGTGACTTATTTGGTATGAATCCAACTGGGGCCTCTCTCGCTGTCTCTTCTTTTAAGCAGCTTAAA
This sequence comes from Maxillicosta whitleyi, assembly GCA_029822895.1. Taxonomy (NCBI): domain Eukaryota; kingdom Metazoa; phylum Chordata; class Actinopteri; order Perciformes; family Neosebastidae; genus Maxillicosta; species Maxillicosta whitleyi. The sequence goes on from JAPSES010044507.1 coordinate 4,180, forward strand.
CCAGATTACAGCAGATCACAGATAAGAGAGACCATGCAGTACTCCCATCAATATGTGATAGTCAATCATCAACCCCCTTTCCTGCTGCTGGTCACACCTGTCAATTCTTTCACATCCCAGAGGTTGTGGCACTGCTGTTCAGTTGGAGATCCTTCCAGCTGCACCAGGAAAAACCCATGTTGCTAAACAATCATAATCAGTCATCAAACATCCTAAATTTCCCTTGATATTCCACAACCAGTGAGCATGGATCCACAGACTCTGAATAAAGGATGGCATGTCTCTAGACTAAGGGAAGAGGGTGGAGACTGGGAGATGTATTCACATGGAGAGGAGGAGACAGAGCTGTATGTGCAGCCAACAGCATCAGTCTGTGCATCTTCAATTCAATATGAGATTACATGACCTCGGGAGAGCTACTTGTTGCCTTGTGTGATGACTCGCATAGATGTGAATTACAACATTGTGGCACCTATGTGCATCAATGGTTAATGTAATGTCCTAATTTGTACATGGTAATACAACGACTTCAAAAATTTTGTTACACAAAGCTATGCCATGCATCCACCACAATTTTCCCTCAACCCCAGCTTTTACATTTTCTTTAGCATCAAACGTTTCCATATTTAATATTCTTCCTACATAACAATGTTCATCATCTCTTAATCTGTGTCACATGAAGCATCCTGATGTCCTGCCATCACCCTGTTCTCAACCTCCGCCCACCACATCTCTGAAAGACACATCAGCCAGATGAGCTGTGTTTAGCCCAAGGCCGCTTTCTCATTATTAACAGTCGACACAGAACTGGATGAGGTTTATAGTAGCCAAATCACATGCAACTACTACTGCTATTTAAATAGTATGCACTTTTGTCTCTAATGACAGTTTGATTCGGTCCATGCTTTCAATGTGGCACAGAAATACAAGCTTTGCTGCACAATACAGACAACTAAAACCACTGCATTGTCATAGCAACACCAACCATGTAAAATCCAAGCACAACATATTCAAACTCACTGCACCACCTCATGGTCTGGTATCAGCATAACACACACGCCAAGACACTAAGCACATGTTGTTGCACATTTAGAGCCTAAAAAATGTATTGTGCCTTCACATAAGTGGACTGATATGAAAGGTGTAAACAAAGTACAAATGTGTCCACTAGCAAAGACAACCCCATTTTTTAGTAGAAGCAGCATATTTCTGCAAATTTGTGAATCAAGCTTTCTTGCAAGCTGTTTGTTGGTAATGCATCTTATCTGATTTGTCAACCACAACCAAAGAAATGAATGATAATCAAACATGAAGAAGAGCAAGAAATCAAGGATTAGTTAAAATACAAGCATTTTTACTCCCATTTCATTATATCAGCCTTAAAATTTTACTGGTGGTTGACAGTCAGTGTAGTCACTCCATATTGTATTTTGAAATCTTACATTGAGTTTCTTTTGTTTTGCATTCATGTGTATTTCATGTGACGTACTCGTAAAGTATCTGATACAGTATCTGATGTTAAGTACAATTACAGTGTGGTCTTTTATGGGAGTGATGATTTACCAGGACTTATTCTACTGTGATATATATACAGTTATGAACTTACAAATTTGTATATAGTAAGACAGAAGATTCTGATCATATCCTCCACCACTAATGCACCATTTTCAAAAGATAGTGATTTTATATTTAAAAAGGAGCCGAAATTAAAAAAATAAAAAATAAAAAAAAAAAGCAAATCAACGCCCCTATTGAATAGCCAAGAGGAATAGGGAAAAAAATCTAAGAGGACTGAAATCACAAAAGAATCCTTCCCAAAAACCCACATTCCACATACATATCAAACACCTCTGCCAATTACCAGCTTCCACACTTACCGACTGGCTTTGAGGCCTATTGGAAGATTTCTGTCACAAGGAAGATCAGTAGGTAAGTGAAAACAACTTAACTGAAGCATTATGCATCATACACTGACACACATTACTCATGCAGTCTGACTTACTTGCACCTTATGGTGAAATGACGTCTATATACATACAATCTGTTACAGCAACTCAAGTGACCTAGTTAGTACGCTACCATTAAAACTCTGTGGTCTGGCTGGATATGGAGAGAAATTCTTGGTTAGTGGCACACTTTCCATTTTTGCATAAATGTCGAAAAACTTCTGAAAGAAATTTCTGTCAGGTCTTGAAAGCAATATGAATTTTTAGATTTGGGGGACCTAATAAATATATCACTTCCTCACCCTACATATGCCTTCATATTACTGAATGCTGTAGTGAGTGACTGAAAAACTAGGGTTAGTAAGACACACCGTCATTAATATACTGAGAATCCGGTCGTGTGCCATCACTGTAGACATCAAATGAAAATACTTTAAGATCATACAATGCTATATTAAAGCCACATTTCACTTAAGTTTCAGCATTCATTTTTGTAAATAATTGGACCTCAACTCCTTTTAAGTCCAAAGGTAATGTAAGTAAATTGAGCCACAGCTAACTCTTACACCCATGGTGTCGTTATCGCGTTACTATTAACGAGATACGTATAACCTCAGCTGCTTATTAATAAGGGCGGGAGTATAGGCGGCATATGTTTAAACACCAGTGCAAACAAGTAAACGTCCAACTAGCATCTGAGCAACAGGAAATGACACTTGAAATCACATTTGGAAGTGCATACACTTTTCCAGCTGTGTTCAAAGACAAAGAGTAAATCAACTGCTAATAGCCCTTAGCTAGCGTGTAATGCTAGCAACAAACCCACCTTAGCTCTCGCAGATTCTAATTTCCTCTGCCGTTCATCTTTGTCCATCTCTTCATTTAAAAGTCCAACTTAAAAAATTAGGACAGTTGTCTTTGTTAAAATGAAAGGTACCACAAACCTCTCCCTTCAGCATAAGTTAACTAGAACAAAGTATTTGAGCTTCATTTCAGCTCAACTGTCAACAGATAATATTCAATATGGCCGCCAAGTCATTTTAACTCCGCCTTCATCGCGTTTCCTTCAGTACATGGACGAATCACAACATCGCATTACATACCCTCAACCAATAGATTGTGCGTGCACGAGTACACCCCTGCCTACATGTCACATAACCACTCAGAGAGTGCGCCAGTTGACCAATTAGATTTCTGAGTGAAGTCATGGATCTTAGATTGACGGCATATTTTTCCAATCACGACATGCTAAAGCAAAACATTAGTTTACTTGTGTTTTGAAAGTTTAGTGTCTCGCCTCCGCTCTGGTCGACATCAAATTTATTTTATTTTCGGAATTTCGAGTTTAATGTCGACATGTCGAGTTTAATAAAGTCGACCCATCAAGATTAAAGTCGACATCCAATGTCAACTTTATTCTCGGAATTTCGACTTTAATGTTGACATGCTTGTTGCCTTTAATCTCGTCATAAATATCTTCTCCTTCATGAATGGCCCTGTGCTGGTCTGTATGCACACACTGACCGAAATTCTATTTGGATGACAACACTGTTGTACTGCGTAGTAGAAATTAAGTGCCTTGCTAAACTGCAGATATTATATTTGATTGACTAAAATAACATCACAAAAAACTTAGCCTGGAAAATGTATGTTTATGTTGGAAAATAAATTTAACCATAAGGCATTTTCTGTTGAAAGTCTTGTGTGTCATTTATTCAGCAGCATGGAAACCGTACTGGTTTGCCAACTGTTGAGTGTTAACATCACTAAACAAGCACATCCCATGGTAACTGTACACCTTAGAGTCAACCCACAGGTGAACACAGAATGTACACTTCATTTAGCTGGAGTCTAGTGTTGAAACCTCCTCATATACATGAACAGAGACCAGAAAATGGATGACAGAGCGGAGTCTGCATACTCTGCAAGTAAGCGAATGGATTTGTGTTTTGTTTGTGAGAAAGTATTTCACATTTGTACGAATTTTAGCATGTATGATAATAGAATGTTTACAGTCTTTATTACACTGTACCATATATTATGAACCTGTTGCGTACAAGTTGGCAAGTTGAATTTGAGTACCAACGTTTAAGTTTATACAGTAAAAACAGAGTCTAGTGCACTATTATTTTTATTATTAGTATCATTATTATTAATACTTTAACCATTTTTGGGAAGGGGGGTTAAATACACAGAATAGCTGCTTTCAATGATTTTGCATATGTGAATCCTTTTTATAGTATTTTCTTTGCACTACACTTATCTTATTTGAATGACATTTGCAAAACTTATAGTTTCTTAAATATCTCAAAGGAATGTAAATATGATCAACCATTTTTAATATCTCACAAAATATTTACAAAATTGTGTTAATTTATTCATCTATTTTTTGTCTAGACTGTTTAATCCATAAAGACCCAGTGTTCCTTTTGTGTCTATTCCCAAATTAATTTTTCTCTCCATTTATGCTTTCTTAAGTCATTTATCATAATTTATTATAATAGTATCCTCTATATTTTTGCATTTTCTCATTAATAATCAGATACTTTCCTATATTTAATTTACTGATCATGTGAGTGTTTGTAAAAGCTCAGATTAAAATTGAGGGTTATTATATCCTTAAACAGAGAAAACTGAAGAAAAAGTGACTGTTTCAGCAAATCTATCATTAACTGAACATACAGCAAGCATCTCCATCCACTGTCAGTGACTCCTAACTCCCAACTCTATGGGTTTTACTGGTGAATCAATGTTGTCAGAGATGATGGATTTTCCACGTTCACTATGGAGGCTCTGAACATCCAAATGGAACATATCTGATGACCAAGAAAAGATGACAATGTGCATTTTTACCTGAATTATTTTACCATATTGATAGGTTTAGTGGTTCAGATTACATCAGTAGGTGACTTTGGTTGCCAGAGGCTGTTTGGGTCTCTCTGGGTTAATAATCCTTATGAGGGTTGTTGGGTGTTGGAGTGTTTCCCAACTGCCAACTGGTGAAGGTGGGGTTCATCCTTGATTTTGTCTCCAGTTCATCACAAGACCATTTCTGCTGAATTTGATGAAATTCTTTAAACATCTTTGAAATATTATGGGAACAACCAACAGACAGACAGACCTTCTAACAGAGATGTGTGAAAGCTGAAATGTTAGAGAAAGTAGAGGATATTAGGCTGAAAGAATCAGGAAGCTGGTACATGTAAACATATTTTTCATTTCAGGGAGTTATGATGGACAGATGTCTGCACTGCACCGAGCACTGAGACGAAAGCAGGACCTTTTGCAAAAACTAAAGGTCACAATCACACCTTTGTTTTTATATTTTAAGCCTTAAAGACCTAAAACAATTTTTGTAATTTTTTTTCTCAACATATAATGTTTCATTATTTTATCCTCTGCATTTTTCAGTAAAATGAATTACTGATCATGTGGATGGTCATAAACACTTTGAGTAAATTCAAGGGTTACTGTATCAGAACAGAGACAAATGAAGTGGCTTTTTCAATAAAATCTTTTAGCGTCTAATTGCCATATCTGATGCCAGTGAAAAATTAAGAAATTACATTTTACCTGAGTAATTGGAATGTATTAATAGGATTCATTTTGGATGCTGGTGGATTTTTAGGTCTTTGACAATAAAGAACATACACTTTTTCTACATACACAATGTAAGTAAACACTAATTGATGAGTGATTTACCATTCAGGAGTTGCCTTTCTTACCTCATCAGATTGAATTATGCACTACTTGACAGAATGCTGCTTGTACTGATGCTCCTCTGTGTAGGAGCAGTATATGTTAGAGAAGCACAGCAGACCTCACACCTGGGGAGGGACACACAGACACTATCCGCAACCACCACGTTTGTCTCCCATTGGACCCATCCACATCCATCAGCCAAGCTCTGCTTTGCCCACCGTACCCCCTCCTCCTCCTCATCCTCCAGTCCAGGACCTGCCTCGGCCACCGCACATCATTCAACAAACTGTGAGCTACTCCAAATTCATGCAAAATTCACATCTCTTTGCTTCCCTGTACTTTTCATTGCTATTTTGTATTTATTGACTGTCCATTGACTTTAAGCTCAAACTATTTTCCAGACTAACCATGCCATAAGACGTCAAATCATTATTTTTTTCATACTTTAAAGGCTGACTTGTGACTGACAGTGGTGGGAAATGTGTAGGATTTAAATTCTCTCTCTTGGTTCAGGTGGTTTGTGAGTGAACTGCTGTGACATTGATGATGTTGCCCCACAGACCCCGATCTTCTGCATTTCTGTTGGCTGTTCCCAAGATGTTGTTATTCCATTCATTGATGTCTTTATGCCATGATCTTGCTGGTCTGCCCCTACTTCTTTTCCCTGGTGTTACACCCTGGATAATGGTCTTTTCCAGGCTACTTTGTCTGATGGTGTGTCCGTAGTACCTCATCTTTCTTTTTCTAATCTGCTGGTCTGGATATCTAGATGCTGTACGACCCATGCATTTGATGTGAAGTCCTGCCATGAGATGCACAGTAGCCGTCAGTAGGCCCACATCTCAAAAGCATTTATTTTCGCTGTTATTTTGTTGGAGAGGGTCCATGACTCGCACCCATACGAGGCAATGGCAAAAGCAGTGGGTCTCACTATTCGCAGTTTGAGGGTATTGCTGATCACGGTGCTTCTCCATATTGGTGTAAGTTTGCTAATGTAAGATTTGACCATACAGAGTCTTCTTTTGACTTCGGTTAAGCAATCTGCTTCGGTGATAAGCATTGATCCTAGATATTTGAAACTTTTGACTTCTTCCAGTTCTTCCCCTTTGAGAGTGAATTGATCAAAGATAGTTCAGTTTTTATCCACAACCATTATCTTTGTCTTCTTGGCATTTAGTAGCAGTCCCTTTTCTTTACTTAGATCTTGGATCTTTTGGAGGAGGTTCATAAGATCTTCTTTGTTCTGGCAGAGTAGGGTTGCATCGTCTGCATACCTTAGATTCTTGATTGCTCTTATTCCTACATCACAGTCTTCAGTGGCCTCTCTCATAATGGTTTCAGAGTAGATGTTGAATAGCATAGGCAAGATTATACAGCCTTGCCTGACTCCTCTTCCAATTGAGAACCACTTGGACAATCCACTGTTTGTTTTCACTGCTGCTTCTTGGTTCGTATAGAGGTGCTCAAGAAGAATGATTATGTGTTGTGGGAAGCCTGTGTTGAGCATGTCCTGCCAGAGGAGTTGATGGTTTACACAGTCAAAGGCTTTGGAGTAATGGATGAAACACATATAGAGGGGTATGTTATACTCTTTGCATTCCTCCATTATTATTCTGATGTTTGTTATCTGCTCCCTTGCCTTTCACGAAGCCTGATTGTTCCTCAGAAACTTCAGCCGTATACTTCAGTTGCATCCTTGACACAATTATCTTCAGTAGGACTTTACTGGCATGTACAATAAGGTTGATGGTTCTGTAGTTTGAACATTCTTTTGCACAGCCCTTTTAGAATATTGGTGTAAATATACCCCTGCACCATTCTTTTGGCCACTCTTTTGATCGCCATAAATTAAGGCAGAGTTTCCATATGAGGGTTTCACCGTCCTCTCCCGCTATTTTCCAGAGTTCAGCTGGTGTTGCATCCGGCCCTGGTGCTTTGTTGTTTGGTAGCTTTTCTAGGATAGCTTTGACTTCAGAGAGTGTTGGTTCTGGTTCGGCCTCAAAACTGCTTGGTCTAGTCCAGCTGTGTGGATGCGGTTCTTCATAGAGGTGGTGGCAGTACTCAGCCCATCTTGCTGTTATTGATTCTGCTTCTGAGAGTGTCTTTCCGTTTTTGTCATTGATTACCTCTGTTTGTGGTGTACATTTTCCTGTAATATCTCTGATGGTTTTGCTTACTTCCCAGAGATTCCCTTTAGACTGTTAAAGGTGTACAAATTGCTGTTGGTGATCAAAGAAATGCATGTTTGGTTTACTTCAGTAATCATTCTATCAACACAGATATTTA
>JAPSES010044518.1:0-12112 GCA_029822895.1 Maxillicosta whitleyi
TTTTACTTAAGTAAGATTATTGATGTAGTACTTCTACTTTTACTTGAGTAAATATTTTGCAGGGTATTGGTACTTTTTACTAAAGTACTAAATTTCCCCCCTGGTAATAAGTAAGTGTTATTTATTATATGTGCACATAAATATGACTAAACCTTACCTTCGTCTTCCCCAGCTGCCATTCTTTCTTGGTCTTGTCATATTTAAATAAAAGGTCTGTACTCCTCTTCTTATCATCTCCCGCTGATGGCACTTTCTCCTTCTCTTTTAGAATAATTTTATACCTGAAGTTTAGACAAACAGAGCAGAGCATGTGAGAAAAGTCAACATTTTCACAGAACACAACGTACAGTATCAAGGTAATTACAGAGAAACACACATGACAGAGAAGACTCAAATAAATAAAATAATAATATTTACCGAGAAAAGAAGTCTTTAAAAGTTCTGCGGACAGGAAACCCAGCGCGGCGGATCTTTACTGTTTCCAACATGCCAGAGTACCTGAGCTGGTTCAGAACCACCTCCGGATCAAACACATTTGGATTCTGTGTGTAAAATAACACATATTGGCATGAAATTAAAATGATTTATAATTAGAGCACAAACATGTATTTACTGTTAGTGAGATGTGACAAAGAAGCACACTGACCTTTTCCATATTGGGTTTAATGCAGCGGATGAAAAATGGATTAGAAACACTCAATGTGGCCATGAGAGCGTGGAGGGAGTCCTGCAGAAACCAAGACAGAGTTTGTCATTGTAGGTCGGTGAATCATGAGTCTCACCTCTGAAACCTTAATTTATGTGAATCCAGGAATTGTAGGTGTCTCCTGTTCTGTATCTGTGTTGTAGCTACAGGGAAAACGACTCCACTGGAAAGTAATTTTAACCCTATAACACCAAACATATCATATTTAATACATGAGTTTTGAAGCCCTCTACATGATCAGTGTGATTTTTTTTTTCTTGAAAAACCTGATGTATACAATTAGATACATGCGATACACAGATAATCCACCAGGGGGAGGAATTCATTCACTAGAGGTCTTTACAGAGACACCAGAAGATTGTCATTAATGTGGAAAGAGGCAGAACTCTGCTAATTTGGAAAAGTAATTATGAATTTGGTAACCATGGTTGTGTTAAATTATGTTTCTATTCGTTCAAAAATAATAATATTTGAGCATTAAGACCCAATGTATCAAATATGATACGAAATTGAAACTCATACATAGAAATTGTTTTTTGTTTTTTTCAGTTTCAAAGAACTGGAAATTTCTGTCAGTGATTTAATGGCTCAGGCTTTATAGGCTTTATATAAATACACTCCGGGGAAAAAAAAAAGAAAAATATACCTGACAATTGGGAAACAAATTTTACTTCAAATTTGAATAAAAATGTAAGCTGAAAAGCCAAACTTTAAAATAATAAAAGAACATTACTAACATTTAGGAAATTTAGATTTATTCCAAGCAAGAAAACAGTTAATGAAACAGTAATGACTCAAGTTGTGTTTGTCTCTTTCAATAAAATAACTCATTGTTCTCTTATGTAAACCAGTTATTTCAGCTTATTACTGCTTAAATATGCACTGGACTATTGTATCAAGACAATATATGTTTATAAAATATTAGTCAATTTCCAGAAATAGAGCTGAATTCCTTTTACAACCTTTACTCACCCTGAACTGGGAGCTCACAGTCGGTTTACGTCTGGCTGTTCCCATCTTCTCCTCGTTGTTCCTGCTGCCAACTTTCTCAAATAAGTCATAGATGAAGTCCAGTCTGGAAACAGAAGCAGAATGGATTTCACTTTAAGCATTCACATTTGTCAGATGAAACACTAGCAGTTTTTTCTGTGTTTTGATGTTTGATTTAATGTAACTTGACTCATAATTAGACACTGAACAGACATTGTGTCCACTAATCTTATCAACACATGTAAATAATTGGTGTAAATGCAGTTTGTCACCTTTTTGTGGTCATCAGATATATTCCATTTGAACACTGTCATCTTCTACAACATTGATTCACCAGTAAAACCCATCAAGAGTTGGATCAACGAAAGTGGATGGACACACTTGTTTTATGCTCAGTTATTTATATATTTGTTGAAAATGTCACTTTCTGCTCAGTTTTCTTTGTTTTTGATTTAATAACCTCTCAAATTACTCTTTAGCTTTAATGAACATCAACATGATCAGTGAATTAAATACAGCAAAATACATGATTTACACTGAACCCCCCCCCCCCCCCACAAAATACAGAGAATAATATAATATAAAAATAATTCACTAAAGAAAGGTTAAATACAAAGAGAAATTCATTCGGGAACTGCCACAAAAGTAGTACTGGGTCTTTATGGGTTAATGTTGTACTTTGTCTATTTAATGTTTGTTATATTCAAAACATAAATAATAGGTTAAAACCCAAACAACCACCTGGACTCTTCTTATTTGAACATATTTGATCATATATTATAATAATTGTCAATAATCCAGTCTTTTCCAAGAATTGCAGTAATGATTAATGGTATTGAACAAATGGTGAGCAAAAGGATGATCTTAGTTAAGATATATTTACCCTCAAAGCATTTATTCTTGTTATGTTTTAATGTTCAACCAAAACATTGCTAAATATATTGAAAAGCACAAAACAAATCCTACTTAATTGTAAATGTACTCAGATTTTTCATCAGAAAAAGTCCTACCTGCTGTCTTTAAGCATGTTCAGGATATCGTCTCTGAAAGTGTCTCTATTTTTCTCCAGAATCCCTTTAACATCGTAGAGGACCTGATAGAGACACAGTTTGATAAAACCAATCCTCTGACACAGTTTGCTGATGTGAAGTGACTCAGGTGCAGAATTCATAACTCACCTCTCCAGCGTAATGTTTGATGCCAAACTGATGGTCAGCAAGTCTGGGTTTGACATAGTAAGGGTTTGTCTGTAACAAACAGGAAACAGAGACTGAGACATCATGTCACATTTTATACCAGCAACACAGCATTTTCTGAATAATGTGTTAAGCGCACGGACAAATATCTGGTGTAAATAACTCACTGAGTGTCTACTGTGTAACTTCTCCAGCAGAGTGAAGTCTGTTCCTTTGGGGAAACGACTCTCTTCATTCACCAGTGCCAACAATCCCAGTTTCTAAGAGAGAAAGAGAGAAAAAAACAACTGTTATTGCATCATCTGTATGAAATCAACAGCACTTTCTAAGGTGGCAGTCTGATATGATTAGATAAGTTTCCTGTGATCCATACTGATCTTAAGTGGAAGTGAATGTAACCTCATTCTAATTCAATTCTCTCCAGCACTCTGCTTAGAAAAGTCTTGTCGGTGTTACTGTTAATTTTGATGCTAAAGTGAATATGACAATAATCTAATTCATTCCAGCGTCGCGCAATAATACTAAACCTCTGCTTATACTAAACCTATGCTGCATATTTCCTACCTTCTCTATAAGGTCCAGACACTCTGCGTTGTCCATCCAGTCTATGGCGTCCCACTGGACCCCCTCCCTGTGCAAAGGACATACAGTAGTTTTAAGACAGACACACAACATGAATATGATGGTAACACATCATTAGAAACTTTAAAAGTTGCTGTATATCAGTGACAAATACATGCACCTTAATAGTTTAACTTGTCAATCTAAATGTAAATGTGAGAATAAATACTTGTTTGTCTATATATTTCAGCCCTTTAATGACCTGGTGACATGTCCAAGGTGTACCCCACCATTACTTTGTTTCACCCTCCTGACGATTAAATGGCTATGGAAAACGAATGAAAGAATGATCTATATCATTACTAGATCCATGTGCAGTTTGCCACTGTGAACGTATTATAATAAGTCATGGATATGGTAATGATAAAATGGACAGTTATGGCTTCTCATGTGGTTCTAAAATAATTATTTTATATTAAATACCAATGTATGGACACTATATTTAAAATGGGTCATCATGTAATTTTTTAACTGTAAAATGACTATTAATTAAAATTAATTACCTACTAAATGTATTACATTTGTAGGCACAAAAGTCATGTTACTTCAAGGTTAAAGATATATAAAGGTTTCCAAATTAAAATATAGTAGGCCTATGTGACATATTTTGTCGACTGTTTTTTTTACATTACAACAAACATCCTGTGATTTTATTAATTCTAACAGTTTGTTTAATTTTGTCATAATTTTCATTTAAAAAAATCTAACATTACTTGCAGCTATAATATTACAACAGTATGACCAACAGTGTGTGTATGTTTATGATGATGTTTTCTGAAATGTCTTTTGATTTTGTTTCTGTGGGGTTTTTTTGTGTTGTTTTTTTTCTAATCTTAAAAAAAAAAAAATCTGTCTGTCTATCTATCTATCTATCTATCTATCTATCTACTTTAATATACTGAACATTATTTAATATAACGTGGATATAACTTACTATATGTGCGTCCTGACCTGCTGTGCTTACGTAGTTTGTGGGTTTTTTTTCGGAGCCTGTTGTTAACACCAGATAACTCCATCTCTAACAGCTAATAGCAGCTAGTGTTACCACAGTAGAGAGTGAATCCTAATGTTCAAAAATCAACTTTGTGCAAAAACTGTCCTGAATCCTCTACAGACTAGAGACTCCAACACAAACATCACTTCAAATTTTACCCGTGGAAGCTTTAAAACTGAATTTAACCTTCATTAGATTGTTCTGCAGATTAAAAAACACGAGAACATGATCTATGGATTAATGTTCCAAATTTAGATTACGGTCTAAGATGAATGTCCTCCAGAAGTATTTAATAAAAGTTTACCTCAGTAGATGTGAAGGATGTAATGATACGATGACATTAAAGAATCATAAGAGACAAAAATGATGTAAAAAGATTAAACAAGATGAAACAGACATATTTTTTGGACCTGATTTTGGAGCTGATCTAAACCCACTGATCTGAGGTCATCTCACTATGTTTATCTGTAAAAGTCTTGCTGAATGTGTTGTAAATGTGCACCTGTTGTACTCCAGCTGCTCCAGAGAGAAGATATGTTTGTTGAAGTACTCCTGGAGTTTCTCGTTGGCATAGTTGATGTTAAACTGCTCAAACCGATTAACCTGGAGACACATAATCACGCATGTTTCAATACAAATATTAACTTATTTTTTTGCACTAGTATTTGGTTTGTACGCATCCAATGACACATGTCTGACCTCGAAGTTCTCAAATCCAAAGATATCGAGGATGCCGATGGACTTGAAGTTCTCCTTCCCCTTGATCTTCTGATTGATCTTGAGGATGATCCAGGAGAAACACTGGGAGTATAATGCCATGGCAACGGAGTCCCGGGAATCCACAGCCTGTTGGGAACCCAAGGATAGTTAGGATGTGTGTGTGTGTGTGTGTGTGTGTGTTGGGAAGACTCACAGATCGATGGTAAATATGTGTGTGTGCTGACCTGCTCTATAGTAAGAGGGGAGCAGATTTCTTCTCCTCTGAGGATTATGGAGCGCTGAGTCAGGACCTCGGACAGCTGGAAGGCGTCCAGACCCAGAAGCTCGCTGGCATTCGTCACCACTGAGCACACACACACACACACACACACACACACACACACATACACACACACACACGTTAGGCTGCATTTTCCTTTAACTTTACTTTGTCTAGCTTCTCTCTGGGTGTTGCACTGACCTTGCTTGGTGGTGATCTGGGCTCCTCCTGCGGTCATGAACTCGATGTTACCCAGCTGTAAAACTCCTGAGAGCAGCTTGAACATGTCTCTGATCTCCTCTTCTGTGAACTCTAACACCTTCAGGGCTTCCTGCAGATGATGCACACGACGATGCGCCATCAGATAAAGATGTCAGATGTTCTCTTTTTCTCTTTCATTTCAGTTTTTCTCTTCCATGTTTAACTGCTGTCTTAAAATGTAACCATCTGAGGTTATTTGTGTCATACTCTGTTCCATTAATGGAGTCTTTTCTACTAATATTTAACCCTCAAAGACCTAAACAACTAAAATCATGTGCTGATCTAAAATGTTTAATAACTTTTGAACCACTGATTCCATCAATACGTTTAGATAATTCAGGAAAAAGGCAGTGATTCACCAGTAAAATGTTCACTGATAAGTGACAGTGGTTGTACAGAGTTTTTTACATTCTGATATATTTTACTCTCTTTTGATATAACATCTGTTCATCCACATGGTCATCTAATTAAATGTTGAAAAATACCAGATTTTCAATAAAAAAATGGAAAATAGAAAATAATTTTAAGAGAATTTATGTGTAACTTCACCTCTGTTCTGAGTCTAAACTCACCCGTTCTATGACTCAGAAAGTCTGAATGTTCAGGTGTGAATGCGAGAACCTTAATCAGGATCATAAATTGTACAATTCATGTGCATGCACATTATATTCTGAATATTTTTGCTGCTTTTTCTTGCTGTCAGCCTTTTCCCATTGGAGCTGAAGCTTTTAAAGCAGGGGTTCTCAAAGTGTTGAGGGCCCATATAGAAATCCAGTGCCGACCGGAGGGCCTGAAGGGGTGGGGGCAGAAATAAAAGACTGAAAAATACATTCAATTTGCAGTATTGTAGTAAGAAAATATCGCAGATTTAGCATACAATGATCAGTCAAGATTATTTACAAAGATATTAAGTTGTTTAGTGTCATTTACAGGTGTAAGTTCATCAGCCCATTAATTTATTTCTTGGTTACTGAGGGCCGCCAGAAATGTGTCAGAGGGCCGCCATTGGGCCCCGGGCCGCACTTTGAGGACCACTGCTTTAAAGGGATAGTTTTGGATTTTTGACATGAATCTGTATTTCATCCCATCATCAGTGTAGTACATCCACACTGACTTACCGCCAACAGTGTCCTGTGAGCCCAGTTCTGGTCGAAATGAAAGTAGTCCGGCAAGTTTGGGGGGGTCACAACGTTTTTCTTCTAAAAACAGCATGTGTTCAAAAGAGTGATTTATTTGTAAAAGTCAGACCTCATAATCACTTGGTCCTACTTTCTCTCATTTCCTATCAGTGTGCTGTCATGCTCCTGACTGCTGCGCACTAGTCAACAACTGTTTTCAGCAGTGAAACAGGTAGACTAGTGTCATCTTAGGGCAGCACGCAGAGATATGAAGAGAGAGAAAGTAGAGCCAAATGATTACGAGGTGTGACTTTTTCGTGGACATTGGTTTGTGATGTAAATAAATCACTCTTTTGAACAAATGCTGTTTTGAGAAGAAAAACGTTTTATTTTAGTGACCCCCGCAAACTTGCCGGACTACTTTCATTTCGACCAGAACTGGGCTCACAGGACACTGTCGGGGGTAAGTCAGTGTGGATGTACTACACTGATGATGGGGATGTTATACAGATTCATGTCAAAACTCCACAACTCTCCCTTTAAGACTCTTAAACCTATCAGAGATTCCAAACAACAGCAGCAGCTCTGCCTGACACACAAATGAACCGAATAAGGCAGTGGTTTTACGGGTCAAAATCTCTGACCCCTTGTGGTTAAGTCCAGAGTGATAAAAAAAAAAAAAACAATGGAAAATGAATGCGGTTTGACAGAGTCTGACTATAGGACCGGTGACGTGAACCCTTCTACTTATAAGCAGCAACAATGATGTTTTTCTTCATTCTAAACACACAGGTCTATGTATGGTCTTTGTACAATCCTAATGGTGATATTTTCACAGTACAGTGTTCCACGTCTCTGTAAACATGTATAAAACGAGGTTGTATGGATTCACTGACCATGACACTGTTGAACAGCTCTTTGTCATTCAGGCTCTTGTCCTTCAGACATCCTGTCTGACTGAGGTAGTGGAATGATTCAGCTGGATCCTCCAGGAAATACTGGCCTGAAGAAGACAGAGGGTTAACACGGTGCAGTTACACAAACATAATCACAATATGACCACATATTTGGGAAAATAAAGGTGAGATAAGAGGGGAAAAATGGTAGAGTTGTAAGTTATGACCAAAAAAAACCCGTAGGTTCTGATTTTATATATCAAAAAGAATATTACATTTTTGTTTTAATTAAAAAGTTTAGCATTTTTTCTTCAGAATATTAATCTCCTGTCCTACTTGAAAATTTTTTGTGTTACCTGAAGTGGCCCTACTACATTACGGCATCAACATATGACATTATTCCATGCAGATCATTTTCTTTTTCAGTTTGTCGATATATATCACAATAATTATATTAAATATGTACTGTTTTATGTAAGTGTTTTTATAACTATATTGATTGTTTTACATGTATGTCTTTGTGATTTGGTATTGAACAGGTCACACTTGAAAATTAAATCCCATCTCAGTGTGTTTTTACATGTATAAACAAAGACTAAATAAATAAATAAAATAAAAAATAAAAACACCAAACTACTGTGACTCATCAGAAACCCAAAGGTGCAGACTATACCAGCTGCTTTAAGCTGTTTTTACAGGACACTGTAAAAACACACACTGTATGTGAATATGTTAACGCAGCATTTTCTCACTCTTATGCTCTTTAGTGGCTCCTGCCAACAGAGCGTAGAAGATGTGGTAGTTTCGTTCTCCGGGGTTTTGTCGTACAACGCGGTTCTGCAGCAAAATCAATGCAACAAAGGCTCGATTAACACTTCATTGTGATTCACAGAGAAAGACAGACACTTTTAATAAAGGTGAATTAGATATCAGCGGTCTGCAGATACAGGTAACAGTACCTTTTCCAGTAAATCTGAATATACAGAGTCAAGGAAATAACAGTCAAGCCTTTATGAGCCCTTGAATAAAAGGTACACCCCTGTTATAAAAAGATCCACACTTAAATGAACAAATAAATAATATAATTATCCATTCAAATATGTAATACAAATGCTCTAATGCTTTAAATAATTTTTTATCGTTATCATTTCTAATTTTTTACTATTTTTATTATCACTTGCTGTTATTTAAGTGCAAATAATGAATGAGTGAATTGTTTTATTTCATTGTATAATGAGTTACTTATATATGTAACTGCTTCTGGACCTTTGCAAAGACTTTAAATCCATATATATTATTTACTGATGAATATAATGTTCATTCTCCATATTTCCAGATTTTGTAGAGCCATTTGAGATCAGCAATATTTGCCAGTACTTTCTGAAATTATGCACCAAAAGACCTGTAACATTACAAAACAGAGAGAATAATGAAATTAAATTATAGATAAAAGTTTAACAGTGATCATATGGTATAAATAGATGCTTTTAGGATTGTTTTCAGCCCAGATATTTGATAAACTCATTAAAAAAGTGACCGCTTTTTACAGATTTAACTAGCATTTTGTGCCATTTTACATTTCTAAAGTAATCCTCCCAACACCGTCTGTAAATGAAATCACATTTATTTTTATTTAATTGTGAGGATACAGTCGATGACGCAGCCCCCCTGGATGTTGCCACTTTCCGAGAAGTGAAGCTGGATGAACTTTCCAAATCGACTGGAGTTGTTGTTGTAAACAGTTTTAGCGTTTCCAAACGCTTCCATGATGGGGCTGCAAGAACAAAAAAACATTATGTTATTGTGTCCAACAGAATATAGATACGTCATGTGTTGGTTTATAGATGCATTACATCACATTTGGCTGATGCTGTTATCCAAAGTGACTTACAAGGAATAGGCATGTATAGCGTAAAGAGCCTTGCCCAAGGGCCCACCTGGGATACGAACTGGCAACCTTCCGCACCAAAGTCAGCGATGTAAACCACTAAGCTATCCAGTAGTACTGGGCAGGTTTCTTTTCATCTCTTCATTCTTCTACTTCAGAATCTCCAGATTCTTACCATCTATGAGGTTGTTTTGATGTTTTTATGATGCATTTTGTTAGTGTAATTTTCTTGCAGCCATGGTTACAGTACGTTAATTTAGTGTTCTTTATAATTTACACAAATAAGCCTCTATACTATATTATACATTATTTATTATTTTCCAGTTATTGTGTCCATTTTAAAAACCATAAATATATTAACTTAAATAAAAATTAAAACATATACATACAGGTAATTAAATGTAATGTGAATAAAACTTGAATGTCCCATCATCAGATCAGACCTTTTTTCATTAGTAGTAGTGGTGAACACATTGTCTGCTGCTGCATCTTTTGTTGTTGTGTTTACATCAGTGTACTAACAAACAGCTCAGACGTAAAAACCACATAGAATTGGCTGATTTTCAGTCTATTTTTGATCTTCGTACCTGCTCTGTACGATGGCCTGCTCCACTCGGGTGGTTTTCTCAGAGGGAGGCGTCCCGGCTGAGTTCTGACTCATCACCGACAGGAACTGAAGCAACAGTTTAGTGCTTTCCGTCTTACCAGCCCCGGATTCACCACTGAAAACACACAACCACACACACACACACACACACACACACAGACCAATCCAATTTAATTACATAGGCTGTGACCTTCTGTGACATTCCCATATCTCAGATTGGAGCGGGTGTTTAATTGATATTGAGTTTTGATAGCTTATTGCATTAGCTCCCAGTCTGCCTCTGTTAGAAAACCAAATGCAACAAAGCCTGAGTGAAACTGGATATTTAACTCCACCAGCAGATCGACCCTCAGTGCTGTTTATATTAAAGTGTCTGACTCCCTGAACTTGAACTCTGCTCAGTTTCAGTCACAAATCAACACCTCACATCAATATGTCTGAAAAGCAGCAACACCCACCTTCTGCAATAACCTTCATTTTATATGAGGTCATTTTCTACTCATGTCTATATGATGCAAGGACGACCGCAAACAAATTAATGTGCTCTAATCCAGAGGTTATCAGGCTTTTTTTTTTTTTTCCCATTACAGCTCTACATAAGGCTGAGATGAAACCCCACACACACAACACAAGAATAAAATAACAAAACACATTAACATCAAGTGTGAGTTTACATATGACGAGCTCTTTTTCAAAAATGCTATAAAAGCCATTTGATTACAATTTATTATTTTATTTTTACCACTGGATTTTAAGATAGCGTCAGGAAAATTGGAACTAGGTTAATGGTATATTTTGACAAGAAATGAGAAAAATACACATGTTACGTAAGATTTAGGTTTTTTTTCTAGTGTGTAATGTTTTACGGAATATTGATAATGCAGATATTGGCTCCAAAAGCTGTAAATGGGTAATAATAATAAGCATCTTAACTAAAAATACAGACTTTGAGGGAAAATAACAGCTAAAAAAAAACATTGCTTATATCTAGAATCAGATTTAATGATTGATTGATTTAATGGAAAAAAAATATTGGAGGGACGATATGGACTGATTAATCCATAAAATGAAAGTATTTAGTACATTTACAGTAATAGCCATTAATAATAATAATGATAATTTTAACTATTTCTATGGATCAAAAAAGCCTGAGACCCATTCTTACATTAATGTTGTTTAAGTAATTATCTTACAATGATCAAATAGTTTACAATGCAGTTCATTTTAGAGGTTTTCAGACCTGAGGCTGGAGCTGGATGCAATTTGGATGCAGTTTCTTATTATAAAAATGACAGAA
Source organism: Maxillicosta whitleyi (assembly GCA_029822895.1). Lineage (NCBI taxonomy): Eukaryota > Metazoa > Chordata > Actinopteri > Perciformes > Neosebastidae > Maxillicosta > Maxillicosta whitleyi. Next base: position 11,554 of record JAPSES010044518.1, read on the forward strand.
AATGAATAAAATGGGAAGTGAAGCAGCACTGATTTAACAGCCTGGTGATGTAGGGAGAAAAGGAAGGAGGTCTGACACTTTTGTACTTTTATAGAAACTGTACAAAGAAGCTGCCAGAGGTTACAATTAGGAAAAACCTGTTCTACTTGTACTTTTGACATGGGACCACTGGGTATTTCTCACAGTTACAGCAATATTCATGTGTAATTTAACAGAAACCAGGACATCTATCTTTATGTTTTTATTCACCACTGCTAAAAGCTTAACCCTTAATCAGGAAAGTGACTATTTTTGGCACTTATGTCGGTCCAGTGCTCTAAAAGTCATGTTCTAATGTTCAAAAATACATGTTCCTTTCATGTTTTTTTAAAAATATATTTTCTTCTTGTATTTTTTTTCACGCTCATCAACAAGGAACCAAATACGGTTACTTCATTGACCTTGATTTTCTACATGACAATATATATATTTTAAATTTCACATTTCATATTAGTCCCTCATTTATTTGGACAGCATTTCAAGATTCTTAAGTCCATGGACTATATGAGAAAACATGAGT
>JAPSES010044528.1:0-12112 GCA_029822895.1 Maxillicosta whitleyi
TGTTCGCTCTGAGACAAGGAACAGATGATTACATTTTGGAGGTGATCCGGATCACTGTCTGGATACAGGAATTTTTTTAAAGGATTGTGTATTACTTTTAATTGGCGTTGCTGTGGTAATAATAATAAATGTCCATCAGATGGCGACTCATGCTTTCTCATATAGTCCATGGACTTCAGAATCTTAAAATGCTGTCCAAATAAACGAGGGACTGGGGGGGGGGGGTTTGCACTTGGCGGAGGTCTGCGCTCTACTGAGTGCTTTTCTAGTTAATATTAAATATGACAATTTTAGAACAAAAAACCTGTGCTGGTAATATTACTATCCATAATAAATTCCTCTTTGGAGTTGTTGTGCTGTTTTGTTTATCTTTATCCATGTGCGTTTACAGGAGGTGACAAAGGAGGGCGTTTCTTATCCCATGTCTGACCTTAAAGGGCTGATAACTGAGGGCTCCAACCTACTGCTGATGCGTCTGATGGCTTTGAGAACAAAAATGCCCGAACACATGAGTTTCATCTCCATCAACCAGGACTTAAACATCATCCGCACCACCTTTGTACTTAATTACCACAGTCTAAAACCTCTGTGTGTTGTTTCAAATCATATTTCTTTAGTGAAATGTGTTGACCTGACTCTGCTTCCAGGGTGAGCTGGGTACCAAGCAGCTGGAGGTTGGTGCTGAGAGCGTGGAGGTGTTTGGGTTGGAGCGGATTCTTCACTCTGCGGCAGACGGTCCCACTACCTGGCACTGCTATTTCTTGTCTGACGGGTAAGATTAGTTCCTACTCTTACTCAGATATGACCCATTTGGACGTTCAGAGGCTCCATAGTTACCATGGAAACACCATCATCTACTACAACATTGACTCACCAGTAAAACCCATGGAGTTGGGTCAATGACAGTGATTTTCTGTTCAGTTAATGATAGATTTTACAGAAAAAGGTGATTTTTTTTTTTTTTTTTTTTCAGTTTTCATTATTTCATTTTGATAATTTACTCAGAGCTTTAGTGAACATCTCCATTATCGGTGACTTACATAAAGGAAAATACATGATTTTAACTGAAATAAGCATAAAATACAGCAGATATTATATTTAAAAAAGGGAATAAATCACTTAGGAAAGGTTAAAATAAAGGGGAAAATTCATTTTGGGAAGTGCCAGAAATGTAGTGCTGGGTCTTAACGGGTTAAAATCAACAGAGAATAAACATTTGATCCGTTTTGTTCTGAGAAGGCACTTGGTGAGCAGGGTGCAGCTGGGATCACCCACGACCATGAGGCTTCTGCAGCTGCCATCAAAGCAACAGAGAGGTAATCGTGTCCACCCCCTCACACATTACATTCTCTTCTGCGTTGACTCTGATGTTGTCCGCGTGTGTTTGTGGATGTTAGAGTTTGAAAAGATCCCCCTGGTCTGGGAAGAAGACATGCAGATGTGCTCCAAGTTCCTGGACAGAAAGGTGACCAATAATGAAACTGATTTATATTGATTTATTGACTGAAAATGTTTGAACAAAAGACATAATATGAGAATTTCTGTTTCTATGTACAGGAGGAGCTGAAGGCTGACCACGCCTCTTATCTGAGGCAGCATCCGGAGATCCGCGCTCTAATATCTGACTTCCTGCAGTTCTTGCTTCTGAGAAAACCGGATGATGTTTTCCAGTTTGCCCAAGAATATTTCCTCCCATTTGCCTCCCGTCATCCTCCAGAACTGATCCTCAAAGCCTCATCAGTGTGAATACAGAATATTTTTTATAACGCTTTTTTAACAGGCTTCTTCCATAACTATACCTGAGTGACGGATGCACATTATGGATGATATTACATGTACCTGAGCTGTGTGAGCTCACCAAAAATAATACAAATAAAGTTTGTTTGAGGCGCAATGCTTGTTGTCATTTAATTTTGTGTTGCTTTATATTTTTAAATCACAGATGAAGGAATAGTTTCTATATTTAAGACGTTTATTATCATACACACAGCAGTACTGAGCAATGAAGTTCTTACTTTGTTAGTTTCAAACAATTAAATTAAGCTATGACAACATGAAGGAAATAGACTGTGCAATTAAAGCTATTTAACCTAAACTAAAAGGAAATGAACTCTACACTAAGTAAGGAAAAATAAATCGGCAAAATAAAACTTGGTAGTAATTGTACCAAGGTACAAAAAAATACCACAGAATACAAAATATCTTGATCCTTCCAGGTAAAATTCCTGCATTCAACTAGTCAGTATAAAAGTATTATCACCAAAATATAATAAAAAGGTATTTAGCACAAAAAATTATTAGACCATCAAAGTCATAAAAACAATGGTTATGTAAACGAATACTAACTCCTGTGTGTGTCATGTGACTAAAACAGACAAAAGAACACATGGAATGAATAAAAGCACTGTTTTTATCAGTACAATGACATAGATATTGATGTAAGAACTGAAGTTATGTTGGTTTTTATCAGGAAAACATGGAAAATGGATGGATATCAGCTCTGAAATGAATGTATTATGAACAATATTTGTTGTTATCATTATATTTGTCCAAACAAAAGTACCTTTAATATTACCAGGCATTAAAATGAACAAGAAATTAAAAAAACAAAAAAACAAAAAAAAAAAAAAAACAAGGGTGGTCTAATTATTTTTTTCCACGACAGTAGTTTCTGATGGTGTGATTTAGAGCTTTTACATTTTTAGTTTGACTTGTTGTTGGAAAAGTGTCAAATAAATTAGATGAGTGCATTGGAGTAATACATGTACGATGCATTTTTGCTCCTTTAAAAGTATTGTATCTTTATCTTGTAGTACTAATGCATACATACCTGTGTGTATCAGTTAAATATTCTGTTTAATCAACATAGAGGCAACTTTAGATACTTTATATACTACTGCATGGATAAGAAGAAAACATCGAATTAATGTAGAATGTAGAAGTATGAAACAGAAAAAGCATGGGAAAAAAGACACGTCAAAATTGTGTTGCAGTGTTTGAGTAAATATGCCTTATATGAGAGTCCTTTAACTATAGTCTATTAATTTAAAATACTACAAGTTTGTCAGACTTATATTGTAAATTCATTTTTAACTTTGGTTTTGATGGAGTTTTTATTTTGAAGGTTTTTAAGAATAGCTTTCAGTGTGGGCGTTTTAACAAAGCTTTTACTTTGAAGGTTTGGGCGAACATTCTGAACTTTTAAAAACATTTGTATTTTAAAGGTTTTGTAGGGGGAAAATATTTAGAAGCGCTTGATTAAGCTTTTATTTTGAAAGCACTTTTATTCTGAAGGTTGAGATAGAAACTAAAAAAAAAAACCCGCTACAGATAGTGATGGAGAAACTGAAGCTTTCTGAACCACTGAATCAGTCTGAAGCATTGAAACGGTTCAGTGTTTGGAAGCATTTGATACAATTATCTGTAGTGACATCTGCTGGATAAAATTATACACTGCATTCACATTAAAACAAAGGGCAAAGGCTTGTGAAACAGTTTTACCTCATTGCCTTTGCCAGATCAAACCAAGTTTAACTTACTCTTGCCATGTTTTTTTTTTTTTTTATTCAAAAGTCATTTTAGTTCAAAAGTAATTTCATCAATATAGATCTCTTGTGTGACATTGAATAAATAATTCAAAAAATGAATAGTATAGTGTGTAAATAACTGTGTACCAGTACAAGTTAATCTGATGTTCTTCTAATGTATTTTACTGTAAACCTCACTCTCCCTCGTTCTAAATCGCTGAAACTGTCACAAGCAAAACTCCTCCTCTCAAAAACACACAACCTTCTGAGGGATCGTGCCCACAAATAAGCATTTTGAGTTTCACAAATCCCGCCCTTCATTCAAAGCGCCGGAGTGACACGTCGCCAATATGCCCGTGTGACGTATTGAAGCTTTATTGTAGAAGTCACGTGATTTTTCGGCAGATGAAGCGAGGCTTCGAAACATCTTCTCGCGATACTTCAGCTGTATTCCCGCTTACGCAAAGGCGAGCATAACATCACAGAACTTTGAAGTGAAAGAGGAGCCTCGTCGGAAAACGCAACTAGCAGAACTTCCTATTTTTCATAATTTTCTTCATTAGTTGAGTTTTTTTCTAAACTAAAAACCAGGTATTTTCGTCGCTTTTGTAAGTTAGTATTTAATGTGACCGGAAGATATTAGCGGTAAGTGAAAACGTTATAAACTTTATAACAATATTGCATATTAACTCACCTGACAAGTTGAGCTAAACTAGTTATTTAGCTGGTTAGGTGTTGTTGACGTTAATTCAAGACTGTTGACTTTCATCTAATGCTATTGTAACTATGTAAAGCAGGGTTGAAAAGTTTTTTTTTTCCCCTTTATAAAGTAAAAAGTCCCTACCTTCCTGAAAAGTAGTTCAAAATTAGCTCATGTGTTCACGCTTGGGGCTAATGTTTAGTTAACTAGGTTAAGATACGAAAGAAGGTTATTTATGTACAATTTACTTTTACTAGAGTATTTACATGTTTTGGTACTTTAATATATAACGTTAAATGTAAATGTTGTATATTTACTGTACTTCATTGGTCTGGCAGTTTTACCTTTAAGATTACTTACACGAGTTATAATTTTTCTAGTTTAGATTTAGTTTCCTGCCAAATCCTCTTTACTGTGCAGTTAAAACCATGGATCTCCAAAACCTGTTATTTGTGATAAATTAAATGTATAGGTTGAGAAAACTGTCCTCCTTTTTAAGCAAATTGCTCAATTTAAAACCTTCTCTTAATAATGTATAGTCACAAAGCTGAGGAAAAGTTAACTTTTTAGACATACATGATAATCACAGACATGTAAACATTTAATTTTATAGAAATATTCTCTCACAATCCAGAAAAACAAATATTTTTCAGTCACATCCTCACAAATAGAAGTAATATTCAGGGTTCCCACAAGGTATTAAAAAGTCTTAAAAGTGTTGAATTTACTAATCTGCCTTTAATACTTTAATGGGCTTTAAAATCTGTTAAGTAGTCTCAAAAAGACTTAAATTGAACTTGTAGGAATCCATGTAAACCCTTTTTTTTAAAGTTATTTATCTAATATAGATACAAGAATCTGAGTGTCATAACATTATTCTTGATATGTGTAATAATGTTGTTTTTCTTATGGTCATTTTATGTCTCATTGTTTTTGTCTCGTGTTGTCAGTCTGTAGTGTGCTGAACTGAGCAACAGGCGTCTGCTGTTGTGACCTGGACTGTGATGGACAGGTTCAAACTGTCCCGCATCGATGAGGAGCTGGAATCGTCCGAGGTGGCAGCTCTTTGCTTTTTGTGTCGTGATGTTGTGAACAGGAAGCGACTGGAAAACGTGAGCCTGCCATCTTTATATTTTTGTCATTAAACAGTTGTTAGACAGTTCAACTTTGGTTCAGTTGAGCTTTATTTAGTCATTTTTAGCATTTTAAGAAAAGAACCCCACAAAAAATGAATAAAAATGTATATATCTAAGTAATACAACTAACTAGGGTTACAAAGATATATCAGTTAGTTGTTAACTATTTAATTAATCCATAAACTAAACATATTAGCTCTATCTTAGATGAGCACTTGATTTTTTAAAATTTTTTAAATCAACTCACACTTAGTTTTGTACTTTTTTACATACCTTTGACCCAGTGTTGCATACATTACTGTTTCAATTATTAATTATTTAATGAATAAATTGATTCATGGAAACTATTCTGATCTCATCTTAAATGGGAATATTTTTTAGGTTGTTTCCTCCTCTGCAACACTGAACTTAATATCTATGGGTTGTGGACCAAACAAAGCATTTGAAGACTTTATTTTTGAGGTTTGGGAAACGCTTTGTCACCATCAAGAAAATAACATATAGATTAATCTTTCTTTTGTCCAGTTTCTGTTGGTCATTCTCTAAAATATGTATTATCTATACAAAAAAGCCCCAAATAAAATGATGTACTCTGGTGTTTATACCTCAGTTTTTATATTTATTAATCATCCTGTTTATAATATAGGAAGTAATCACCCTGGTTAACATAATGTCATTGTTTCTTTTTGTAGTGTTAGCGTAAACAGCTGTTTATGGAAACTGGAACTGAAAGTACAACTTCAGTAACTTGAATCTGTCAACTGTTAAATTTGTGGCAATTGTGGGTTAATTTTTCCACTTGTTTAACTATGTGTTTCTGGGTTTTTCTCACACAGGTCAGTGATGCAAAAACCCTGTTTTTAAGACTAGAGGAAAAAGGTCTTTTGGAAAATGATGTTTTCCTTACCCAGCTGCTCCAAACTATCCATCGGACTGATCTTCTCTCCTTTTTGGAAACAGACAGCAGACCATCAGAGGAAACTGACGCAAACCCCATATTGTCAGACTACAGGTAGCATTGTTAAGAAGTTTAATTTGACAAGTCAGACAGCAGCTTTCTTTTCCAAATAATCTCTTGGCTGTAAAATTGTAAAATAGAACAAAATTATCAAGGCAATATTCTGAAATTTCTTGTTTGGTATGCAATCTAAACCCAATATTCAGTTTACTGTTACAAAGGAGAAAAGAAAGGTATTAAAATTAGAAAAAAAACAATTGTTCAAAATCACAAAAAAAAAAAAACAGATTTCCTCTGTATGATTGTAAGAATAAGAACTTTACATTGCATATACTTTGTTTAATAAACACTAAATCAAACAAAATGAAGACAAAATTAATGAAATAACTATTAAAATGATCAAAAAACAAGGGGTAATAAATTAACAGTAAAATAAGCACAACAAATGAACAAAAATGTGGTTTATTACTAGCCTGGCCCACCATTTGTTTTTCTCAGTGTATTCAGTACTGAGAAAGCTTCTGGAACTGGTCCGTTTGATGTGGCTTAAGCCTGATCTATTTTATACTGGTCCAGTCACAAGTCTTAGAGGACGGGTGTTTCAAGTCTGCAAATCTCTTTACAAATGTTGTCGGTTGTTTGATTCAAAAATAAGGATTGAATTATAGGTTACATCCTGTATTCTGAAGTTTCTTTGACCAAAGTGTCACATCCATCTTATCTGTGATTGGTTTATTTTTTAATTGCTACCTGTTAGTCCCGCCTTCATATTTGGATTCAAGCCCCTCAACTTCAGACAGATTTTTTACTGAGAAAGACAAACGACCGGCTACGCTGACATATTACAAACAAATTACAAAATCAACACAAAGTAAGCAATTAATAAAAAACAAAAAAAAGAGCAATAGATGTGATCTGACCTTTTTGGTGAAAGAGAAATGATCATCAATTGAGTTGGAGATTAATTTAGTATTTAACAATTTTAATCTCTAATCAGTTGATCAAGTGGCATAATTGTTGCTGCTCAAATGAATAAAACTATTGTGTAAAATACTGTATACCCCCCCCCCCCCACACACACACACACACACACACACACAATATGATTGTATTTTGTAGTTTTTGTCATTTCTTTGTCTTTTCTTCTCTGACAGGGTTACACTATACAAAATATATGAGGACATGACTAAGGAAAACCTGAGGGACATGAAGTTTCTACTGAGCCAAAAGCTTGGCAAACGACAGACTGAGCTGTGCAATGTGAGAACAAAACCCCACATTTACATAATAAAATAATGATGTGTGTAGTCACTTCCACCTGTTTGGACACTGGTCCGCTCAGTGGGATGTTGTCCTCAGTTGGAATTTGAGGTTTTCGATTGTGGTTGGATTTAACTGCAGTTAGATGAACGGAGAGTTTATTTACAGAATATAAGTCATCCATGATCTATTTTCACAAAAAACTCGAAAAGTCTGAAGCTTAAGTAAAATCATCAAAAAGTTTGGAAATGTCTTGGAATTTTTCATTTTTAACATTCTTTTTTTACAATGTCTAAGAAAGTGTGAAAGTCACATGTTTGTTTGTTTTTTCGTTATATTACATTTGGAACGGTTACATGCCTGTTCTGTGCTTGCATTAAAAACAGTTTTTTTTTAATGATTCCATTAAGTTATTTTGAGGTGTTTTTTAGTCAATTTTTGGCCATAAAAAGGATTATGCCACCTCTGAAAATACCTTCCCTCCATCTTATTTTATGGTTCACAGCTGATGTAGTAATAAGAACAGGGAGGTATTATCGAATAATATACATTTTGTCAAAGTTCTGAAAGCTTGTCAGAGCCTGTCAGCTCCCTCTAGTGGTCGATTTTTTTTTTTTTTTTTAATGCTCGACAATTTTATTTGAAGATCAAACAGAGTCTAATTGAATCATTGCTGATTTTATGCTTTATGTTCACTGTGAAGCATGACGTCTGTTCCTACGTTTTCACACCATTTTTTATATTACATGGCTTTATTTTCACGGTTACTTTATATGTTTTTATTCAGTATTTACATCTATGCTGTTCTATGCTTAACCGTAGCTATCGTTCCTGAAGTGATCACGGTGTTTGCATCGTAACCATGCAGCTGCTGTAAACTCAGTGAATTCTTCTGTGCCAATTACAGACAGCACTGGATGTGTTTGCTGAAATGGAAAAGCTCAGTCTTCTTTCAAATACAAACATGGGTGAGCTGCATGCAGTCCTGTCAGAGCTGGATCAGGAGCTGGTGAGGGTCGTGGAGAACTACATGCAAAGTATGAGACGCGTAAATGCACATACACACAGATATTTAACTGTTCTGTCATTCACTTTAGCATTTATTAAATAACTGTTGTTATTACAGGGCCTCAAATACAGCCTCTGATCTCACTCCCACATGTCAGTATAGACCAGGTGAGTGAGCTTAAGTATATTAATGTACAGTTATTCCTGAAATGCACTGCTTTAATTCAATTCAATTTTATTTGCAGAGCTCTATATCACAACAAGAGTAAATAGATAGATAGATAGATAGGTAGATAGGTAGATAGATACTTTATCCCACTCTGGGGACATTTTTACAGTTATAGCAGTGCAACAACAAAGTGCAGAAATTCTATATAAATAACATTTGAGAAGACAGTGACAAAAAAAAAAAGTCACCATTAGAGCTGTGTTTTTTTCCCACAGATGGTCAACATCACCCAGCCCCCCACACAGGATGTTCTGTCAATAGTAGAGACTCAACCCAGGGGTGAGTTTCCCCCTTTGTCACATTAAAAATATTCAATTTATGTTCTTAATCCACCAGTGTAATTCTTTATGGCACTCAGTAACTATAGATGAGATACAGATTCTGAATATAAATGCACCTAAAAGCTAAATATTATCCACCATTAACCAGACTATAACGAGGCTGCTGATTGGCTCTGTGGTAATAGACAAACCGATATGTTGTGCCACAGTACTGTGTCAATAGCCACTTGGGATTATTAATCACAAGTAATAAGCTGTGATGTGTTTCTTCAGCATGTGTTTTTAAATCAGATTTCTGCCTTTTGTTTTATTGCAGTAGGTGAAAGTGTTTGCGCTGATGCAGAGATACCAAGTACCAGAAAGTCTGTGTCTGATCTGGACAAGGTATTCATTCGCACAATACGCAAAATAATATTCATGAATTTATTGGTTACCATATTAAATGTTCATGACCCTGTCTGTGCTTTACTTTAGGATGAGTACTACATTCTGAGTCATAACCCTCGCGGATTTTGTGTGGTCATCAACAATGAGAAATTTACTGGATCACAACTGAGAAGCCGGAGAGGAACTCAGGAGGATACAAGTATGTACCGTCAAATCATAAAAATCAGACTCTGCTTTAGTGTCATTCAGTCAAGCAACATTATAGAATAAAATAAAATGTTTGTTACATGAAAAAACAATAAATATTAATTAAAATATATTTAAGTTATATGGAATAAAAACTACCATAAAACAAACCAAAATATAATTAAAAAAAAATAAACCTGAATATGTGCAGTACTGTGCAATATACAAAATCATCTTAATCTTTTTGGTCGGTGTATATTAGTGACCTCCAGTAGGGGTTCCTTAAGTGGCACATGTACACCCCCAGGGGTACTTGAATTTTTTTTTTTTTTTATTTTTTTAAATACATTAAATAAGTCGCCATGTACTACATGCAAAAATAAATAATGAGAATTAATGCTGAAATATAAAACACAACATATCTTGTTAAAGCTGTGGTAACATTTTAAGAACATTTTTATTTTTATATTATTTAGTTATTTAACTAGCTAAGTAATTATTTTTTGTTGACATATATATATACTGAAATGAGAGTTGGGGTGAAGTTTATTTAAGGGGTACTCCACTGTAAAAGGTTTGAGAAGCGCTGGCATACAGTGACCTGGGGATGAGGAACTTAACCTTCAGATTTAACGTGTCTCTTTTTTTCGCAGAGGCTCTCAGAGAAGTGTTCACTCGCCTCGGCTTTGAGGTAGTCATAAAGAATGATTTGACAGCAGACCAGATTCGGAACGAAATACGTGACTTGAACAGACAGAATTTTCTGGATCATGATGCCTTGGTAAGAACAGCTGTTTCTCCACATCACACTTTATTTTCTGTATTCTTTACAGTGTAGCACAGATGGATTGTAACCAAAGGGTCGTCGGTTCATTTTCTCAGAAAAACATTGCATTTGTTGGCTGATGTACCATTGAGCAAAGTACAGTGGACCCCACAGCTTACGTTTTTTTCACATTACGAAGTGGAATACGAAGTTTTTCCGTCCCCTTGTTTTGGCATTTTTCCCGCCTTATGGCATTAACAACAATTTCTCTCGCGCGGCAAAAAATTCCCAAATTCAAACTTGGCGGTCGGTGTGCGTGCGTATGACTGTGCGAGTCACTCACCTCACACCACACTCATACTAAGATGCCGATATGCTATTGGCAGAAATCCCTCCCACAATGCCTGAGAGATGCTGCCTCTCTCTCTCTCTCTCTCTCTCTTTTTGTTTATCGCTCACTCAGTTCAGAATCTCGCGTGTGTTTCGTAAAGACTTGATCTCGTAGCCATGGGGCCCCAAAATTGCTAGTGATGTTAAAAGGAGCAGTAAGAACATGGTTACTATGGAAACGAAGCTGGAGGTTACCTGGGGTTTTGCACGCATTAGCTAAGTACCATAGGTTTCTATTGCCCGCCATACGACAATTTCGCTTAATGATCCTAAGTCTGGAACGGATTAATGCTGTATGGCGGGGGTCCACTGTACTTACCCCACATTTGCACCTGACATGGCAGCCCACTCCTAACAGCCTGCAGGGGGTGGTGTGTTCCTGCATTCATCCTATCTCTGTGGCTTTAGGTGGTGTGTGTGCTTTCACACGGAGAAAAAGGTTTGGTGTACGGGACAGATGAGCGCCCGGTTTATCTTCGAGATCTGACCAAGCCCTTCACTAGCGACAGAGCGCCGACCTTGGCAGGAAAACCCAAACTGTTCTTCATCCAGGCGTGTCAGGGCGATGACTACCAGAAAGGAGCGCCGCCCTGTCCTTCACGGCCGAGGCAGGAGGAGCCGCAGAGAGGCATTGAGGAGGACGCGGGGCCGGTGCACGTGGAGACCATCCCCTCGGACTGTGACTTCCTGCTGGGCATGGCCACCGTTCCAGAGTGCAGGTCTTTTAGAAACACTTCTACAGGCTCCATCTACATCCAGGAGTTGTGTAGACAGCTGATGATTTCAGCAGAAAGGTGAGAGATCACATTTAGTGTGTGTGTGTGTGTGTGTGATGTCAGAACACAACAGTAGCATTACATTATTCTTTTGTCCTTTCTTGTATTTTTGTTTCTTTCTTTTTTCTGTGTCTTTTCTTCTCTTTCTTTTGTCCTTTTTTGTTCATTCTTTCTTTATGTCTTTTTCATTTTTACTTCCGCCAAGGAGGTTCTGTTTTTGCCAGGGTTTGTTACTTTGTTAGTTAGTAAGATAAGTCAAAAAGTTAAATTTTCAGGAAATGTTCACTCTGAAACAAGGAACAGATGATTAAATCTAACCCGGATCACTGTCTGGATCCAGGAATTTAAAGGATTCTTTTTCATTGCAAGATAGGTCCATTTTCAACATATGTGTATAGAACTTCACACAGAATAACAAAAAAATCCAGAAGATGGTCCTGATACTTTCTGTGATCTGTAAAAGTATGATCCGGATACTATCAATATTCTGTAAACTATGATCTGAACA
>JAPSES010044579.1:0-34572 GCA_029822895.1 Maxillicosta whitleyi
GTCAGTACACTATTCAAAGGTTGCATTAACAGAGAATATTCTGTAAATTCCAGATTTTTTTATTATTAAAATTTATTGCAAAATGCGTTGGGGCAGTTTATTACAAAATGCAGCTTTATTACAAAATGAAATGTAATAACTTTTTCATTTCATTTTGTAATAAAAAAGTTATTACATTTTGGACATTTGTTATAAATAAAATGCAACGTTATTACAAAATGAAATGTAATAATTTTTTCATTTCATTTTGTAATAACAGTGCATTTTGTAACAAACGTCCAAAATGTAATAACTTTTTTATTACAAAATTTAAAAAAATTTATTGAATGGCTGAGTCTTTCACTCACAAACTGGCATTTTTTAGGAGCCCAAATATTTCCTGAAACAATGATGTCATAGCCCCACCCCTCCCTTAACCCGTATGTGCTGCCATATTCTTTTGTATCCATATTTGTTTGCAACACACAAGCTTTATGCCCAGGCTTCTTCTTCTCTGTTTTTGATGTATTATTGTGGCAGCATTACAGTGTCATGTCATACAGTATTATTTTTTGTGCTTTTCTTAAGACAATGTTGTGTTTTCGGAACATGTTTTAGTCTCTTTGTGGAAAAGGCCTTAGTTGTACGTCTCCACTTCACTGTATTCCACACTGAACCTTTGACTTTAGGTGAAGAACACACAAAAACGACCCTTAAGCGTGAAGAGATTAGATTAATATATTTGGACGGCTGTTGCTCTGCTTCGTAAAAGTGTATTAGTGAGTGAAAATGAATTCCATTTTTCCCGATAAAGAGGCAGCTCAGTTGATGCTCCCCAGACAAATTAAACCTACTATTAGATTGTGACACTTATGAGCTTTTTTTTAAAATGAAAATTTGTTCTGATTTTATGTTTCTTAATTCGTTTTCATAAGGTCTATTCGCTCTCTGCCGTGTTTGAGGCGAACTGGGTCAGATTAAGTTGTGTTTCCCTGGAGGTGAAATTAGTTTAACTTCAAACATGCAGTGGAGAATTTCCTCTGAATGTAATCAGCGGTGGCACTCAGGTAACTTGGACCCCCCCTGTGAGCTCCTCCCTCTCTCGGCCCTTTTTAAAAATAACTCAACGGCCTGTCGTTTATTTTGCCCGTTATTTTGAAGGCATCTCCCGCTGTATTGGATATGACATGCTGGGGAGGAAAAATGAACAGCAGGCTCCGTCCTCTCCTTCAGTAACCTTGAGCAAGGCACTCAACCAGCATCGTTAATGGACTGCTTTTACTCCTGAGGTTCAATGTGCAAAACAGTGTGAATGCCAAGCAGTGTAATGCTGAAAAAAAAAAAAAAAAGCTCTGCCATCGTTCAGTGGCTGAGCCAAGGCTGGGGAAAAAGTTAATAACTACAATGTGACACTTGATAGGAAAACTTATTTATGAGTAAATTACAAAAAATGAAGTCAAATTTCTGTATGTGTAAAGTCAACTGTATTCTTCTGAAGTAGGGTCAGAGTCTGGTTTCTACCAGCTCCACATGTAAAGTGTCATGAGATAACTTTTTTTTATTATGATTTGGCGCTCTATAAATAAAATTTGATTTGAAATATAGGGCTGGACGATGAAACGCTAATGATATAATAATAATAATAATAATAATAATAATAATAATAAACTTTATTGTAGACGCATGTCCATATCACACACCATTCAATATCCATTATAAAATGTAAACAATATACATAAATAACAAAAGACAACACATTTAAAAAGTATACAAACTATTGCACCAATGCCTCCTTAGCCTAGAGGTATATCTGTGACTACTTTTAATCGGGTTGACAACAGATTCAATTATGCATATATATATATATATATATATATATATATAGATAGATAGATAGATAGATAGATAGATAGATACTGTGTTTAACAAACGTATTAGACCACCTGTGATGAAAACAAGAAAACAGATGATCTAAAATGAATGAGAAATGATCTACAACATAAAAAAAACACACGTCATAAAGTCACTGTGAGGTTTTTCCTCTTGGATTTTCTTTCTTTAAATAATTTGTGTGTTTAGACTGACTGATTCACAATATAGAAAACCAGGTGGGATAAACACATTATGTAGAAATATTAATTTTACACATCACAGCTTCAGATATGTAGGACTATGTATTAATGTAATATTCTCTCCATATGTCTAAGTCAATAACTTTTAGTATCTATTGACAACCTTTAACAGTGTCAATTTTCAACACACAAGAAATAATAGAAGTCAGCGGAAATATTTAGAGAATGGAAATAGATTATATTATATTATATTGTTTTTATTTTTTGTGTTTTCTCTTTTTGTCGTTCCTATTTTATTTTATTGCATCACCTATAATGAAACTTAAATAGTCTTAATATCTTCTATTTTTTTTTGTTATTTTCAGACAAGTCCACTCACTAAACAAAAGTGTTATGAGGGTACTCTGTGTGTGGAAACATGTATTATAGCCAAGCATGAGTGTGATAATTTGAGAATGTGAATGTGTAGATTTAGTTTGTTTAGCCATTCCATTTTCTAATGGTTGGATCCAAAAGAAATGGATTGTTCCCACTAATTAAGCATGGATATCTGCAGTGTTTCCACCACCAATCTGCTCGCTTACTTTTGCCCATATTAACAAAGAATTTTGTGCTAATGATATCCTGGCTCAAACACCCCCAAAAAGTCTTTCATCTGCCCTTGTTTTGTGTCAGTCTGTAGTATTTCAGGTCCTTGTCAATGCAGTTACAGATTTGTCCATAATGAAAACAGCAGAAATCCTCACAATGTGCGTGTTGAATAAGGTGCACATGCATATATACGGAGATCTGCACAATCAAACAACATTCATGTATCTACTGTGTAGTGTTTCACTTCTATAAAGACAGACATCTATTAAAATAGGGGTGTGAGACTCATTTTTAGTTCAGGGGTCACATCTGCCCAATAAGATCTGAGGTGGGCCAGACCATTAAAATAATAAAATATAATAATTTCAACTCCTCACGTTTTTCTATGTTTTAGAGCGAAAACATTGAAATTACTTCAGGGAAACTTTAAATTTTCAAACTATCCTTTAAAAAAATGTGAATAATATGAAGAACATTAAAAAAAAAAAAAGATGAAATTTCTTAAGCAAATTAGGTGCAATTTTAACAAATGCAAAAATTACAAATGTACATGACAACTTAATGATGACAGTGGATCTACAAATATACAAAATATGTAGAAATAGGCAGAATATTGATCCAATTATACCACATTATTCACTTTTTTTGTGAAAGAATAGCTTACGATTGTAAACATTTTCATGTAATTTAGCTTGTTTGACACTAAAACAAGGAGAAGACTGAATGAGTTCTTATTATTTATAGGTTATTTTGATAGTATTTTACTGGTTCTGATGCACTTGAGATTGAAATGCGCTAAATGTGGAAGCAAAACTAAAATATTGTTAATGTCCATCATTGATAATATTCAGAGTGTATACAAATTCCTCCCACAGGTCGGATTGGACTGTTTGTCGGGCCACATGTTTGACACCTGCGTACTAAAATGTCCATCCTGAACAATGTTTGACTGGAATGATGTCATGTGTCATTGAATATATCTGAGATTTGATAGAATCACCAGTACTGATGTTCTGTTTTTGTCTCAACTGAATATGCATCACAGTGTCTCCAAACTCCAAAAGAGACTGTGCACATTTACACCCGGCGCACCAGCTGTTACTTCATTAAGTTCAGATCCATGAGGAGCTGACAGTCATTAATGTTGTGCATGCTGCAGCTGTTGCTCTCCAGGATTTCTGTATAACAATATGGATAGGTAATGAAACAGTCTGATCAGTGATCATCAGCGCGCTTTATATTCAAATACCCAAACTCAGAGATACTGACACCGAATCACGAAATTGCTGATCATGAAACATTCAATATTATTCAAGCATCAGAAACTCTTAAGATTTTTAAAGGAGAGGGAGACAAGGAGGTGAGTTCAGATTTTACTTGTATCATTCTGGTCTTGTGCGTACAGCATGGGTGTCAAACATGCAGCCCAGGGGCCAAATCCGCCCCACCAAAGGGTCCAGTCCTGCCTTTGGGATAAATTCTAAAATTATACTAAGATATTAACAATCATTTTACTTCAGGGGCCATAAACAGACCAATTCAATTTCAAGTGGGTCTAATTAGTAAAATACCACCATAATATCTAATAAATACTAACAACACTGAAAACATTTTCATGTATTTACACCAAAACAAAGTATAATTTTGAATAATGTGAGGAAATATGAACAACCTGAAATGTCTTAAGTGCAATTTTAACAATATTATTATCTCTTATTGAATGTTTTCTGTGTTTATTGATCCACTGTGATCTATAAGTAAGTAAATGATAAACTGAAGCATAATATTGTTAAAATGACACTTCTTTTTTTTGTCAGTATTATTGACATTGTTTTAAAGCATAGTTTGTGGATTTAAACAATTTCATAACATAATATTACTTTTTTTTTCATCTAAAATATAGAGAAAGGTTTGGAGTTTACATTATTTATATATTATTATGTTATTATTTTATGGTGTATCAGGAGTAATAATCAGGAGTATATATATTCCTGTACATATGTATTTTACTCCAGTGATAATGTCCTGTACTGGAAACATTTTCAAATGATCCTTAACCCATAAGAACCCACTGTGACTTTTGTGTCAGTTCCCAAATACGTTTTTATCTCTATTTAACCTTTGCTAATTGATTTATCATCATTAATTATTCTATTAATCTCTGAATTTAACATTGTTTTCCTGTAAAATTAATTTATTTTCCTATAATTTAATTCACTTCATGTAGAAAGCTCAAGAGTAAATTCAAAGGTTATTCTATAAAAACAGAAAAAAAAGAAAAAATAAAGAGTGACTTTTCAGGAAATTCTATAATTAACTGAACACAAAACAATGTCTCCATCCACTGTCATGGGTTTTATTGGTAAATCAATGTTGTAGAAGATAATGTTGTTTCCACGGTAACTACAGAACCTCTTAACGTCCAAATGGGTCATACCTGATGACCATGAAAATAATAATAATTTACATGTATTGATAGGATTAGTGGATCAGTAGTTTAGATCAGTTGATGTGTTCGGTCGACGGTGGATATTTGGGTCTTTATGGATTAAAAGTGCTTGAATTTGACCTTGAAAAATATGTACAAACCCTGCTTTGTGCATAAAATATGTTTGTGTTGTTAGCACTGGTTTTTAATTCAAAAGCTTCTCAATCCTTTTTTGTTCTGGCCTCATGTTTTTAGATATATTTGGCAACACATTCACTCTCAGGAGTCACAGCATCCACTTTTTTGTTTTTGTTTGATGATGTAGTTGCCACGCCTTCACATCTTCGCCTCTCTCTTTAAAAATGAAGAGTTGCTAAAATTAAAAACTGGGTGTATTTATCTCTCTGTGTGTTTGCTTTGTCTGTGTTTTGTTCCTGACTTTTTTTTTTTCCACCAGTGAAGTCAACAGTTTTCACCCACAACATTCAAACAGAGAAGCTCCTGCCAAAGTACTTGGATCAAATTCGGTAATATTTGGATGGTTGATGATGATTTTCCATCTTGACTGTTCTGCTGCAGAAACGCACCAGTAAACACTGGAACAAGAGCAAAAAAAAAAAAAAAAAAAAAATCACTTAGACTGCATTTCATATGACGCAGAGCCTTTTTTTTTGCTATAAAGTAATGGTTTACAACATGTATCTCAGCTGGATAAGAGACAGATGAAAGGATAACGTACACAAGCAGTGCAGAGCAGACAAAAAGCCTCCCTAAAGGTTTCATAAAAAGCTTTTCACTGCAAGAGATCAAAATGAAAAACAGTGCTAAATGACATAAAAGCTCATCCAGGAAGAAAACACTACCATAATAGTGGAAAACATGTTATTAAAATGAATTTTGAAGGAGAAAAATCATGCAATGACTCTCTTAACGTCAATCTCATAAAACATAAAAAACATGTTATTTTCAATAATGACTATTATTTTTGTTACAAATATTAAATCTTCAGTATTTCCATTTTTTTTCACTAGTTGGAAACTTCTTTTTTGAGATTTGAAGAGACAAAGTTCTACCAGTCTCATCCCAAAAATAGTTTTGGTTGAATTTTCATTTCACAGTGGTCTTTGTGTTTGTTTTTTTGGTACTTTTATTTACAGACCTGTGTAAATCTTTTGTTGCCTTTAAAGAAAGTCTTTTTTTGTTGTTGTTGTTGTTGTTGTTGTTGTTGTTGTTTGGTAGGTCCATAGCTGTGGCTGGAGCAGGGATCTCTTTCATTTGATTTAATTTCAGCAACATCAAATTTGGTTTGTTTGTCGGAATTGTGGTGTTCATTGAAGTATGAAGAATGAAGTATTCTTCTTCTTAGCCTGGCCAGCCACCCGGTTTTCTCAGTGTATCCACTTCTGAGAAAACAGTCGGAAATGTGGGCCAATCGCTGTGAATTATACCCTATCTGTTCTATACTGACCAATCACAAGCCTCGGGGGTGGGTGTTCCTCAAAGCGTCATATGCAACGACTTTTTTTTGTCATGAGTCAAAGTCAGTTCCAAGTCTGCAAATCTTACAACTGTTGTTGGATTGAATTACAGATTACACCCTGTGTTCGTAAGTTTCTCTGAAAAAAGTGACAGTAATCATTCACCAAAGTTTTTACTCAACCACCACCGCCGCACCACGCCATGATGGAAACATGCTGAGGTTTGTTGACAGTAGGGATCTGCCCATTGTATAATTACATCACATCCGTCTTATCTGTCAGTGCTTTACTCTGCACCTTTTAGTCCCGCCTTAATATTGGATTCAAACCCTGTGATTCCAGATAGATTTCTCATTGAGAAAGACGGATGGCTGACCAGGCTACCACCTTCTGCCTTTGTGCATGTAAATGTCCTCAGCTTCAGAAACCTGGATAAGTTCTTAACCTGGTTTTGACAAACTTTATGCTGCTGAATGTTCTTTGCAATACAGCTGCATAGGAATGCACCTATTATGATATTCTTGGTCATTACCACTATGTCTAAATAACAATTTGGTAGATAGCCAATGCTCATGCAAATATTTATTTTGGTCAGATATTTTTGTGGTTTTAATTATTTACCCTCTTGTGTTAATGAAACAAGATCATCTCCATGATGAAAAATGACTGTACTGGTCTTAAATCTTTAGTCAGTCCCTTCAGTCATATCATTTTTCATCACATCATGCACTATCATATTAATAGGTGACGGTGGCCTAGGAAGTAGAGCAGGCCTTTGTTGGTTTGAATCTTACCCATGCCATTGTGTCCTTGGGCAAGACACTTCACCTACTTTGCCTTGGATGAATTAATTAATCCTTGCGTTGTCATCTTGGAATACGCCTTTGTCATCTGCAAAGAAGAAATCTACTGATGTTCAGACCTCGTCATTCAGTATTTAGGTTCAGCTGAGCTCTTGTTACGGACACATAACGAGACCTGACCAACTGAACCAACCCCAGATCATAAGACTGTCCCCACAGGCTTGCACTGTAGGCACTAGGCATGATGGGTAATCACTTCATCCACCTCTCTTCTCACTCTGATGTATCCATCACTCTAGAAGGATGTGAACTATTTGCTTAGTTAAATCAGGTGACAGCTTTGGCCAGTAATAGTGAGTAATAACATATACTAGAAGATGATCAGTATTACATATAGTCCCTTTAAAGCAATTAATCAATAAATGTAATAATGAATATTAAGGTAAATATATAGATGGGAATGAATTTGAAGTTTGGAGGTTTCATTTTACCCCTGAGTGTGTTGAAACCTGACATCAGTCACAGACCAATATTAACCCAACTTCTGCTAATACTATTGTAATAGCATTAGTTGATTTACTAAAGAACTACTGAAACACTGACATAAACTTATCTGTATTTAAGAGGCCATGGGGTCATGTCAGTTACTCAACACATACATGAATGAAGTTCGATCATGGTAGAGATGTCAGAAGAAATATCCTGTTTTTATTAACAGAAAATTCACCTCACAATGTTGGCATTTAATAGTGCAAACCCTGCTACAAGCCTCAGTTTTGATAGCATGAGTAGAATTAATTTCAAGTCAGACTAAAAGATACAGGATCACATCTTTGTAGGCAAACGGTGAACAGATCAGTAATTAGGATAGTACTCATCGTGTAAACAGTGATATGAATAACATGATTTCTCTGTTTGATGTAGACTATATCCTTAACATGGCTCAAAACCAGGATACTGGCTCACATTTAAACACTATCAGTGATATTTGCAGGAGCTGTCTGGGCTTCAGCTCCTCTCTAAACTCATGTTTTCTGTTGGTGTGTCTGTTTGTGTGAGAGAAAGAGGTTTGGATGGAAAGCAAGTAGGACAGCAGAGGCCCTTGCTACAGACCTGCAGGCAACCTGAAATCACACTAACTGCAACGCCAACAGTGTGTGTTTGACTGTGCAAAGTTGTAGGTGTTTGTATCGACTTATACTCTGTGTTTGTATCTGTGCATGTTGCTGTGTGTCTGATCCAGTTTGGCTGTGTGTTACAGTAGCTTGTATGTTTAGATTCAGTGTGTGTGTGTGTATGCATGCACTGCTAATGCTTGGCACTGAGATATTTTACCTTCTGGGCTTTCACCTAACACAATGGAACAACACAACACCCTCTGCAGAGTTTAATTAGTGTGTCGATGTGAGTGTAGGTGCGTGTGTGTGAGTGTGTTTTCTGTTTGTGTGCTTGCATATAGATGGGCATTAAAATGTGTTTGCATATACGTGTGTGTAATAAGACAGGTGATTCTTCTGTGCTGCAGACCCTGTCGCACTCTGACGGATGGGGTTTTCAAAGCATAGTGTGAGTGTGTGTGTCTGTGAATGTGTGTGTGTGTGTGTGTGTGTGTGTGTGTGTTATGTATACGCATTTCTCTATACGACCATCTGTGGTGCGGTGCTGGTTTAGACTGAAATATTGCTTCATTCATCACCCAGCAGAACCCACACACTCTGTGGATGTGTGTGTATTTCTGCGTAGATATACTTGTTGTGTGCGACGTCATATGTATTGTGTGTGTAGAATATGTGATGGAGAGTGACCACAGATCCATTGTACAGAATCTTCCATGTGGAAAACCCTCTCCCTCTGCCTGCCTCCGATCATTCATTTACTGTGTGTGTGTGTGTGCGTGTGCGCGCATGCGTGTGTGTGACCTGGGGCTACAGAATGAGTGATGGTTTCCTGCCTGTATGAAGCAAACTGACTGGAGAGTCACAGCTATGTCAGTACTGACACTAACACACACATAAACACACAGACGTGTCACATATGCAGCAATATGGACGGTTGGAGCAGCCTGCTTCACCGTCTCATGAAGATGACATCATCATCCAAAAGACACAATGTGAAGAACTGAGATACCACCCATAATGGTTTTTATGGGTCCCATGACTCCACACAATGACAATTTAGTTGGATTTACTGACCATGTCTTGAGCAAGTGCCACTAAATTCTATAAGAACCAGTGTGGCTTGCAAATACCTTTTTTTTTCTTCATTGTATGTCATGTGAATGAGAGAATTAGGGCCCGTAAAATGAAGCAGGATTAAGAAATGAGGGAACTATTGGTTCAGTGGTATCAGGAATTTATTTAATTTTTTTACCAGGATAAATCCTCATGGTTACCTTGAATTACCCGAGCGTGTAATGTTCCAGATACTGGAAAAAAATAAGTTTGTGATCACACTCACAATAAAAATAAAACTACAACTAGACTACGTACACAACTGTAAAAGTAACTCAAACTAAACTGAAATGTAACACCACACTAAGGACTAAATGAAACTCAAATCTACAGAAAATTTCAAAAGTATAGTAATTGTTTTAATGTAGATAGGAGGTATGTAGTTTTCACTGTATCGGCCATTTACTACAGTGGCCCTGAAGGGCAAACCACAGCAACAAATTACAAAGCACACAAGAAAAAGGAAAGCACACGCACACACACACACACACACACACACACACACACACACACAGACACACACACACACAAGAACAAAATGTACATGAGAAAAAGACAGACACACAAGAAAAAGAAAATCACGCAAACAAGAAAAATGGTCTATTGGAGAAGGTAGGTACCTGCCATGACCAGGTTCTGGATGCTGATTGGTCAGAAGCACTGCCCCTCTTCCTGTCAGAAAGATAATCCAATCAGCATCCAGATCATAGTCATGGCAGGTACCTACCTTCTCCAGTAGACCATTTTTCTTGTTTGTGTGATTTTCTTTTTCTTGCCTGCATGTGTGTGTGTGTGCTTTGTGATGTGTTGCTGTGATTTGTCCATAATTTACTTATGTCTTCAATGACATTGAGACAAACTATCAATTGATTTTTTTTTTTCCAATAGAAAAGGGGTCATTCACACCCTCATGTGCCTGCGCACAAGGCGTTGATTCAGGAAGAGATGCACTGATGAAATTAAAGTACATTTTAGTTTGTAGATTTAAAAACATTCTAATGTAACAGTAAGATCCAGTTTTAAGTGTTCCACTTTGTAACTGTGTCAGAATGTAACAGAATATTGTTATTTCCCTGAACTGTGTAAATACAAAGAAAGCATTCATCAGTAAAACATTTAAGCTGGAAAAAATTGTTTAGTTCTTGGTCCTAGTTGTGATTCTGAGTTTTGCTGGTGTGAAATGAGAAATATGTAAGAAAACTAATTATCTGTATGTTTTTGAGTGACAAAAATCTGTTTGGACACTGAGCTTTATTTTGCCATGTCAGTAAAAGTGAAATGTTCTCCTGAGAATTTCAGTCCGTTCCGTACACTAAATGTGAACCTACTGCTGTACGAGGGCCTGTTTCACAGAACTTACCTCCTGGTAATTTTGACACGTTTCATTAATCACAACAAACAGCTTACTTGTGACCCATGCAGGAGCTGGCAAGAGCCCTGTAGGACTCACAAATCTGTCTTCAATTAGCACACAGGAATCAGTTTGGAAATTTGCATTCTGTGTTTTAGATTTAACCAAACACAAGACAGTGGACAATCAGATGCTACTTGGCTTATGTATCGCATACAGTTTACATGCAGAATGAACATGAAATAGTTTTATTGTCAGGACAACATATCATATAAACCTAGAGTAGCTGGATTATATGAGTAATGACATTGTAGAATTAAAAAGAAATAGAAAATAAAATTTTCTATGATCTAATTTATTTATGGTAACAGTGTTTTGGATTAGTTCAATGACTGAAAATGATTGTCTAGACAATAAGATTACAGTTACTCTAATATTAAATTAAAGTTGTAGGTCTTTATAATATTTAAAATATTAAAAAAAAAAAAAATTCACTTAGACTTTTGTTGAATCTAATCTGATGCTCCAGATTTGTTCTTTAGGACTTTTTGTCATGATCAGATCACGTTTACAGATTTGGTAAAAATGAGTGTCATGAACTTCTTCAGCTCCAAAATGAAGTTGTTAGAGTTGTAATGCTGCTGCCTGCCACTAGGGGCAGCTCCAAAAAGTCCTGACTCAACTTGACATTGAACTTCTGTCTAAAGTACCAAGCTAATATTTGTATTTCTAGGAGTCATTGTGGTCTATCATGCTCTCATGCCCCTCCAGCTCTGCCCCTTTTGTCCAAATATAGTCACTTCCATCTCTTAAAAACTCAGAATCCCATTTGTCACATTGCAAATTGTTGGCAGTTCAGAAACCAGTGGGTGACATCACAGTTCCTTGGTCCATTGATTTCATAAAGTCTATGGTTCAAACGGCACCGGCTGATGTAAGTACATGGCTAAACTAGTGACACAGCTTCATTCTTTGTGTTATTTCCAGATTTACCTGTTGGCAAACTTCCCTCCAATGTGCTTGCAAACAATTTCTAAATTTCTACACAGATTTGTTTAACATACTGCCCTCCATAGAGCTTTGCTGAGGTCACTTTAACTCAACCAGTTAAACCATGGTACTGTGGGCGGCAGCAGGTTTCACACTTAGGAGTTAGATGGGAAGGCCCCTTTAGTATCAGCATAGATTCTGCTCAACACTTCCATCACCAAAAGATGTAGCAGAAGAGTTACTCAAATGACACGCAGATCAGCTACGGTTGGAGATTTGATAAATAATCTTTAAGTTGACAATTAATTATCAGCATGATCTTTTTTTGGTTTATTTTATGCCTTAATTATAGCATAAACTTACTAATTGTACAGTCCAATTCATGAGGAGAGAGCCATTTATTAGTGTTAAACTTATAACACCAATCGAGTTTTGAAGCACATGAATGGAGGGATTCATTCACCAGAGGCCTTTCCCGTTACACTACAAGATTGTCTTTAATGAGGAAAGAATTACCAATTTGTAAGACATGTTTGTGTTATGTTTTTGTTTGTTCAGAAATAATATTTGAGAATTGAGACACAATGTATCAAATATGATACGGAATGAAAACTCATACATGGAAATTGATATTGGAAAATAAACAAGAAGGACCAATTAAGGCTCCAGTTTCAAAGAACTGGAATTTCTGTCAATGATCTAATGGTTCAGGCTTTACAGGGTTAAATACCACAACAAATAAATAAAAATGAATCTTTGTTTGGCTTTTAGGCTTTTTGAGCAAAAATCCCGTCAATAGATAAATAAATAAATTACTAATGATGCACATTACCAATAAAAGTAAAGTGCAGTGCAATCACCTCTAAATGGAATTAGGAGCAACTGATTTCCTGGTCTTGTCTAAAATAATTCTGCAGAAATTATGTATGTAACAACCAATTGAAAAAAAAAAATGCATTTGGCAGTTTGAACATAGCTTTTTTTTGCAGCTGTAAATATGGAGTACAACCTTTGCTTCCTGTCTTTAAAAGATTTGGTCTTGCTAATGTTGCAGTGTAATGGTAAACTGATGTACAGTATATTTTGATGGGGAGAGCACAATAAACACTCACAAGTGGAACCGAAAAAAGCAACTTGAGTCTTTTTCTGTAGCAGCATGTGTTCATTACCATATGCAGTATAAACAACACCCTGGCTCCTGCACTTAACAGGTTGGGCTGCACAGTTCTCTTCCAGCCAACACACCTCTCCTCCTCCACCTCCTCCTTTTCCTCCTCCTCACCTCTTTTTAAATTTACTTTCTGGCATTTTTTTTCTTCCCTTTGCTTTTCTCACACAAAAGAGTGCACATACAGACAACAAAAAATGGCAGGCTGCTGCTCCACGTCAAGCTCCATCTGGTATGTAACAGTCACCTGAAAACCTGTCACCCTCTCATCATGGTACACTACTGAGGTCTCTGATGACCTCAGTCTGAACTGCATTGTCTTATTTATAGAGAAATACACCGGGCACACCTACCACTCAACACTGTGCTGTTTAATGACAACAGTGCAGACATATGACATTTTGACAGTTGTACTACGATTCAGACATACTGTCAGGGATTTCCTATATAGAAAAATAGAATAAATGTAAAACACTAGTGGCTTGTTAGGTATTTACACTTTGAATATTTATTAGAGATTTAATTTAGGTGCACATTTTAGCTTTTTTTTTTTTTTTTTTTTTTTTTTTTCACCCATTGATTACGTTTCTACATATTAATTAATATTTCACAGACAGTGTTTTTCATTCAATAAAACCAAAACAAACCAAACACCCTGCAATTATATCTGTCCTCTGGAGATATTAAAAGCCATGATGACAAAATGACATCATAAAACGGCTCAGTTATGGTCCCCTTTGTGCCTTTGTTTGATGGTTTTTGCCCCTAACCCTTTGCTTTTACCGTTTTTATCCTTTGCAGCTTTTTCTCTTCCTGTCTATCACTCATCCTCCCTCTTCTTTTTTCCACTATACCCACTCCCTAAATCTGTCTATCTTTCTTTCTCTCTGAAGTCCATTCTTCTGATAGAAAAGGAGACAAGGGTGGTGAACAGTGAGAGCCTCCTCCTCATCCCCTCACAACAGGTCTTTGATCTGATTTATAGTTCAAAGCCTTGTTGGGTTCAGATCCTGATTTGTCTTTGGCTCTGTCATGACAGAATGAAAGGAGAGCAACAGGCAGCAATTGATGGATGTGAAATAAAAGACAGCTGAGGACAGGATGGGTGTGACAGATGTGTTTTCATCATTATATTACATTTACTGATGGAAACATTAGTAATGGTTGTGTATTTTGCACACACTACTTTGGTTTCATATTATATATTTTAACTCACTGGTACCTTTTTTACTTTATCTTTATTGTTCTTTACGGCTGAATTCCAACTCTCCCCTTACCCATAACCCTCCATTTTGCACATTCATGTGATGGTGTAGTGTTCTCCCAATTCTCAATTAGACAAAGGCGAAGGGCTGTTTAGTCCTCGAAACTGAGGTTTTCCAGAACCACACTACCAATGAAGGGGTAGGAGGAGTTTCACATAATTCTGTTTAGATCATTGGATAGACGGAGGTAAACACAGACAAAACGTGCAGCAGTGATGAAAGAAACACAAATGTAAGTACTTTACTTGTAAACAACTTAATTATTGGATCGACCATTTAATGCTGTTTCAATGCGTTATAGATCACATTTCTGCAGTTTATAGTTTATGACCAAACCCCATGGAACACAGCTGCTGATGAGATGGTGAATATTTACAGAAACAAAGTTTTCGCATCTGTTTTATAGCGGTGTTTATGACCACTGATGATGTAACAGGTCACAAAGTGTTGTCCCGTTTCATAGGGGAATATTTACACCCCTACCCCTTTGGGGTGTTTAAGGATTAGGCCTATGTCTTACACAAAACATATAATTTAATGTACCCAAGATAATATCGCAATATGTGCTAGACTTTATAGTAACATTTATTCAGGATTTATTGAAAAACATGACAATGCTGCAAGTATCTGAACCTTTATTATGATATTGCCCTAAAACTACATACAAAACATATTTTACTGCAATGTATTTGGTCTGCAACATAGAGGGCCAATAAAGAAATGCATAATAAAAACCTAATGTGCTTGTAGTTGCAGTATAGCTTAATGTAATAAAGGGGTGGTTATTGTGTTTGTTTGTCTGGATGTCTACACTGTATAACACAAAAGCTGAATTATGTTAAACTATTGTTTTCTAAGGCTGTTTTCCAGCTCAGAAGGGCTGGGAGTTAAACAAAAAAAAAAAAAAAAAAAAAGACATTTATGCTGTTTAATTGTACAGCTGTATCTGTCAATCTGGTGTTGTCTAAAGTTAGACTGACTAGAATAATTCCATAAAACACATGCAGTAGCAACTTTTAATTCAGCTGGTTTCTTGCCAGTTGTCTCATATGTACCACAGAAGAGGAAACATATTGCCTTATGTTATAAATGTGGTGAGTCATACAGAGATTCACATTCAGTCTTTTTCTGTTTTGTAAGACAATGTGTAGCAAACATTCATTGCCAGTCCTTGCACACCCTTCTGTTTTCTTTTTTCATGATTACAAGTTTGTAGCATAGTTGGCATGCTTGGTGGAAAAAACAAAGTCTCTTAATGTTGAGATCTTCTTTGGATGTACTCACCATATTTCTTTCCATTGAGAATTTTGCAAACCAGAGTTAGATTGGAGTAGCATTTGTTTGGGCAAATGTGAGTTGTGCATTTCTGCAGTTTTACTTATTCAGTAGTGATCCAATCCTAATCCTATTTTTTTTTTAGTACTTTTCGGCTGAATAAGATGATGGAAATGTATTGGATTGGTTAGCAATATTACTCTGGTAGTAGCAGTAGAAAAAGTGACATATAATCATAGTGGTAGTGTAATTATTAGAATCTTACAATCAGAGATCTTATTGGTAACTAGAAAAGCACTCAGAGAGCACAAACCTCCGCCAAGCAGCACAGTTCCCCCACATATTGTGACTGACACCCCGCAATATTACCCCCACATTTGTTTTTTATTTTATCTATTTTAGTGGATTCTTTGACCACGGAAACATACCCTTTGCAATTAGAATTACACTGATATAGTTATTTGTTGAATAGTTATTCGCGAAAATCCACATTTCAGTAATGGTGGTTTTCTTCAGGATCTATAACTATTAAAAATACGTCAAATCCGCTCACATACTATTTTTTTAGTAGACCTTCAGCTACAATTCGATGTTAGTTGAAGGTCTGTATCTGCATTAGTTACCTCACAGTGACAAAAATTATGAAGCCCCCCTACTTTTGTCATGTTCCGGATCATAGTATCCAGAATATTGCTAGTATACAGATCATACTTTTACATATCACAGAAAATATCAGAACCATGTTCTGTATTTTTTTGCCAAGCAATCCAGTTATTCTGTGTGAAGTTCTATACGCATGGCCCTATCTTAAAATGATAAAGAATCCTTTAAAAAAATTCCTGGATCCAGACTGATCCAGATCACCTCCAAAATTTATGATCATCTGTTCCTTGTCTCAGAGCGAACATTTCCTGAAAATTTCATTAAAATCCGTTCATAACTTTTTGAGTTATCTTACTAACTAACAAACTAACAAACCCTGGCAAAAACATAACCTAATAGTAATAATACCACAGCTCACTGCAGCAGTAGTGTTACATGTGTCTTCATAGTGTCCGTGTCAGTAATTTCCTGTATTGTTTAACACACAGAGAATGACCAGAACTTTGCGTTGCGTTCAGGTGCGCCTCATAATCTCAAATTTACATTGCATTCTATTCTAAACAAAACAGATAAAAGGTTAAAGGTTAACCTACTTTGTTATCCTTATATGAACATTCAGTCTCTGTATTACACACAACTCTTAGCATTAGCGTTAGAGTTAGCATTTGTGCTTAATGATGCCTAAGGTTGTTTCACATAGGGAATATATTGTGTTTTTTATATATTTGTTTAAATATATAACCCTAAATTCATCATTCACTGTATGTGTTTTTAAAATAGAGGCCTGTGTTTAATATTTTAAGGTTTTACTAATGAATCCTTTGTCTGTAGGCTCCAGTTGTTACTGCAATACTCTTCAAACTGGCATATTGTCATTTTAGGTCACTATATCTAAAATGCATCTGTCCAGTTACGTATGGCAGGTTTTACTTTGATACAGTACCTGACTTGTCTCTATTACATCCACATCTGTCTTTGTGACAGTTTCTCACCCAAGTTTCTTCAAAAAGATTTACTTGTATAACAATATGAAATAAAAGCAGGAGGAAGAGGGAGAGCTAAGTAGATTTCATTTTGCCACAGGAGACTGAAAAGACAATAACAAATAAACACAAAATCAGATGGCAAGAGGTACAGTACAGCATACATGTGATGATGTAGATGCAGTGCGTACACAAAACACGGCATTTCGTGTGCCACTGTTTCCGCTTTTGTGTCTGTAACTACATTCATGCGTATTGAGAACACCCAGAGAAATGGACACAGAAGGTTTATTCACTCGTACATAATATCAAATTCTCTGAAAATGTGTACACGCCTAAAAAAAATGTTCCCATGCAAACATGACACTGAGTGCACACCCAGGCAGAGTTGTGAACTGTAAAGCATGAATATCTAAGCAGCGCAGGGTGAAGCGTCTCTCCCAGCACTTCCAGCCTCATGTTTTTCAAACAGGCAGAAAACTCTGGAAAACACAAGTCTCTCCGCTCCACTGGGGATCGCAACAGCACTAACAAGGAACCAGAGGAGCCCCAGCAGTTGTTAAAATAATAATATTTTTCTTTAAAAAGCCCCCTATCTTCTGTCATATCTGGAAATGTCAGTCTTTGTTCATGGCTGACACAACCTTCCCTTCCTCCAGCTCTATCAATAACAGCTCTGAAGCCACCGTGTGTCCTCTCTTTAATCCGTTTTTAGCTTTCTTGCTGCAGTGATGGTTGTGTTTCTCAGGTTAGCCTGAAGAGGCCAAAACTATCTCTCCTGGGTGACATGTTCTCCTTTTAATCTGGTGGTGGGTGTTGGAGTTACTTTGGAAGATGCTCTCCCTTGTTAATCCTCGCCAGGATTTGCTGAATATGTGAGAACCTTGCCGCCTCCTCCACTAAATTTAGGCACTTTGTGGCATACTTTCAAAACAAAACAAAGATCACTATGAAAGTAACGCTCTGGTATTAGTTTTTGACGATTTAAAAGCATGAATTATTGGATGACTGCACACCTACATTTTTTTTTTTTTTTTTTTTTAACAGCAAAAACATGAAGTTGTCTTTCACTGGTGTTGATGCAGGTTTTTTAAATAGATCAGATCAGAGTGTGCAGAAAAAAAATCTGTTTGGCCCAATTTAGTTCACATCAAAAGGAATATTAAAATTTTCTGGTAGTACAGCAGGAGAGTTGCAGACATGTTAACTACTGCACCTCAAAATAAAAGTGTGACTCTTATAAGGACTTTGACAACTTCACCATCTGCTGCTAAAGTGAAATGAAAAACTAGTGCCAAAATGAGGCATTTAATATCTGAGCTGTTATTAGCTATTGCATTGTTTTAAAAAGCTAAATGTCACCTGAATGAATGTCAATTACAATATGTTATTACAATGTTAGTCCACATCCATACACATAACCTTAATTTTTATTGAAAATGAAATGATGATGTTCTGCCTCTTTCACATTACATCTTTTTGGCTGGAATATGTTTGTTCATGATGTAGTTTTCACGTGTTATAACACATCTCCAGGTACTGTCTGTGCTCCGCGTTGACCTTGCATCTCTGCTCGGCTCGAAGTAACTGTGAAAACACATCAGATTTCGAGCAGAATCGATTTTCAGGATTACACAGAAGATGTGGATGTTGAAGTGATAGCAGACATTTAAAGACCAATTCAACACATACAGCTCCGGCAATAATAGACTATCTGTCATTTTCTGTAGAAATTCAATACATAGTCCTTCAAATGACATTTTCTTTTCTGTCTTTCGGACATTATGTGTTCTAGATCAGTTTTCAAAATCAGATGTTCTTAATTTATGATACTTATTATCTTGAAAGTTCGGTTTTGTGAACTTATGTTTATGTTAAATTGGTCCAAGACATCAATATGTGTCATGAACGTTAGAAAAACAAATGGCTGAACACGTTTTTTATGACTTTATCACAGTGGTTCGTTGGCACAAATTGATTTTTATCCCTCTTGAGCACAATATTATTCATTTAAAATGTAAAGTTATTATAACATTAATGTGATGTTTCAGTTCTAAACTACAACACACCTGAGACTGTTTGCTATTCAGGAGATGAAATGTTTGACACTGTTGTTGAATTCTCCGTAGATTTTCAGTAGTTGTAATTATTAAATAAGATACTCCTTTACTATGTGTATTCAGTATAATATACACGTCTCTCTATTTTTTTTCTGCACATATCAGATATTCATGCATATTTTTATTACTGTCCCAGTTTTTTTTTTTTTTTTTCTTTTTCATAGTTGCACATATTAGATTGTAGATTTTATGGAATATGTCTTAATATAGCAATATTTCCCAGTGAGGGATTTATTAGTCCCTTGTAAACAACATCTATGACCATTTTTTTTGTGTCTGTGTTTATTTAGGCTTAACTTCACCAACAGTAGTGTAACTTTAACACATAAAGAACCAGACCTACTTTTGTGGCAGTTCCCAAGTTATTTTTTTCTCTCTATTTAACTTTTCTTAACCAATTCATCACCATTTATTATAATTTTATCCTCTATATTCGGCTTTTTTTTTTTTTTTTTACTATAGTTATGTATTTTCCTATATATAATATTGAATTTACATTTTAATGAAAACTCAGACTAAAGGTTATTATATCAAAATGTGGAAAACTGAAGAAAAGTTACTTTTTCACTAAATCAATCATTAACTGAACATAAACCAAGTGTGTCCATTCACTGTTATCGATCCAACTCCATGGGTTTTACTGTTGAATTAATGTTGTAGAAGATGACGGTGTTCCTACGTTCACTACAGCATCTCTGAACATCCATATGGGTCATATCTGATGACCATGAAAAGATGACAAACTGTATTTTACAGTAAAGGATCAATAGGTATTAAATATTTTTTAGATCAGTGGGTGCTTTTGGTTGCTGGTGAAGGTTTGGGTCTTTATGGCTTTTACTGAAATATTCAACATTAAAAATAAACCGACAATTTTATCTGAGGCTGATAAAGGAACTGAACAACCATTTTCACTTGAGCTACAGGGACAGATATAAACTAATGTGATGCCCAAACCCAATTTACACCAAAGAGTTACAGTGAAATACAGCAGTATGAGCATGAAAAAGTAAAAAAAAAAATAATAATAATAAATAAATAAATCTGATAGTGAAAAATCAGCCAATCAGCAGGTAGAGTGACAGAGTTTTGGGATTTATAACATACATAGTATTATCATCAACCATATCCGCCATGACGTTCTGTCTTGGTAATTTGTTTTGTACGTATTAGAGGTGACACTAACTTGTCTGAACAACTGAAACACTCTGGGAAAAGACGGAAGAAGTTGCCAAATGAGGGGAGATTTGGTATCTCAAGTTAACGCATGAATTTGCATAATCCCCAATGGGTATTCCGTTGAAGCACCCATAGATAGAAAGGCTGAAGCATTTCATTTTTCAGGTTTTTCACAATACACTCTCCTCATTCATATTTTAAGACACTACAAATTATATCCAGCTACAAACAGCCTGAACCCCCGGCAGTGCAGACAGTTATTTCTATGGAAAAGACGTTGTTGGAAAGTGGTGGGTTTTCATTGTTGCAGACAACTGTTTTGGATTGCTTCATTGTTGATCTTTGGTCTGAAAAGAGTGTAACTTATTCTGAATGTATCTACTTGTGAATCCTCATGATGGTTTCTGATTTGCTTTCAGTGAATCATATACACAGGTATTTTGTCCTCAATCACATTTATTATTAACTCCTAAAGACCTAAACATTCACCACTGAACAAAATTGCCTAGTGCTGGAAAATGTTTCCTACCTGTTGATCCACTAATTCTATTAATACCGTAATTTCTGGACTATAAAGCACACCTGACTATAAGCCTAACCCAGACCATTTTTAAAGGAAACAACATTTTGTACATACATAAGCCGGACATGTGTATAAGCCGCATGTGCTCACATTGGAACATGAGATATTGTGGCAGTGATGAAGGTGCAGAGGAAGTAACTACCTTCTTTCTTCAACTTGAGCTCTTATTTTGACACTTCCAGTTAAAAACAGGAAACACTTATCCTGAACAGTACATTGAACACATATCCCAGGAACTGGAGCCATGGCGGCACACGTCAGCCTGGCTCACGGTTCCTTCCCTGACACACACACACACACACACACACACACACACACACACACACACACACACACAAACAAACACAATAAATCATCACAAACTAAATAGAACCTGACAAAACTAGACAATCACATTAATAACACAAAGCAACTCAACCCAAATAACCCAAAAACAAGACACTAACATAATCCCCCAGCATGCCTTGCAGCACCTGCTACCCTCCTTACGCACAGCGTCGCCTGGGTCACCTTCCACCTGTCTCACTCTTACCTTTTCTGCTGGAGCACCCCTGGCGGCCATTAAAATATATGCAGAAATTAGCCTCATTATTGCATAAGCCGCAGGGTTGAAAATGTGTGACAAAAGTCGCGGCTTATAGTCTGGAAATTACGATACATGTAAATATTTGTTATAAAATGCAATTTCATGGTCATCAGATATGAACGTGGAAACACCATCATCTACCACACTGATTCAGCAGTAAAACCCATGGAGTTTAGCCAATGAAAGTGGGTGGACTGTGGACTGTAATGGAATTATTAGGTACTCGTATCAGTACTCTGTATCGGCAAGTACTCAAATGTAAGAACTTGTACTCAGTCTGGAAAAAAGTGGTATCGGTGCAGACGTATGAGGACTTTAACTTTCTGATCACTGCTATTTTCATACACAAAATACTTTTCAATAAGGAACTTTAGTTGAATTTGGTTAAAACAGGAGAACAAATGCAGTGCAATGCAACAAGAGCAAAGGTTTTCTCATGTAAATGTGTTTAATAAAAAAAAAGTTTTTTTGTGTATATTCTTTGAGTTGCTGATGCATTTATGCTGCTCTTTCCATGACTTTTTGCTGTTAGTAGAAAATGTAAATGAAAATCTTTCCAAATGCCACTTTAAGCAGCAGAAATTAGGAAATTACAGGCCACAAATGTTTTTTTTTCTTTCATGATGTAGACACACCTCTCCACTCCTTTTGAGGATTGAATTCGCTTCAATTAAAATTGTTAAATCCACTCAAACTATTCATTTGAGCTATTCATTCATCGGAATCATTGACTCGGAAATTTCCCTAATGGAATTTTCCAGTAAAAGAAGAAATGAGGCATTATCAACTGTCCCTTGCTGTGTCTTTTTTTTGATCCAGAGAAGAGAAAATCCCTCGCTCCCTTATTCACCAGCGCCGTGTATGTGCGTATAAATATGTAAATGGATGTTGCCTAACCAGCCAAAACTAGGCCATCTTCTCCTCTGTGCACACCTGAATTGAAGCGAGACAGAGATAGTGGGAAACGAAATAAAGAAAGGCCAGAGGTGAAAGACTTGCCAAAATATCTTACTCCGGCAGGCGGGCTGGTACTTTGCTCAGATTAAACTGACATTGTTCCACATCACATGGGCCAGACGGAGTCGAAACTAAATACACTTCTCATTGGACTTGTTTATTCTGAAGAAAATAACACTGAAAATTATTCAAATCTGATACTTTAGTTGTATGTGTGTGAACAAATAGTGTCTTTGTGAGACTTTTGCAGAGGATAATTGGGCAGCTCGTTATCAAACAGTGGTTGAAAATAACCATATATATTTACTGGAGATCTCCTCCTTTACCTCCTGTTCCTCTTGTGCTTAGTTAGTCCTTTTGTAGTGTGTTTGTATATGTGTGTGTGAGCGTTTTGTGTTGAGTGTGTGGGGTGTACTAATTTTAAATTCTTAATTTATGTGTAAAGCACTTTATGCTACGATTGTACTGTACGAAAAGTGATATAGAAATACTCTGATTGACTCTGACTGATTGATCTCCCTTTGGTGTCCACTATATGTCAGAGTTTGAAGTCCACTATACTTATAATGACCTGCAAATTTTCAGATTAGTTTCGCACTCGCATCCACAATGTCCAAATGCGTCATATCTGATGACCGTGAAAAGATGAAGAACTGTATTTAACACCAATTATTTGCAGGTATTGATGGGATTAATGAATCAACAGTAATTAAACTGCTCACGTGTTCCGCCATCTTGGAAAACTAGGTCACGATGAATACTCTGCAATTTCTGTGAGGTGCTCGATCAGAACAAACGCGTGAAGCTCTGATCCGCGAATTTAGCGCAGTCGTCGCCAAAAATCGGTTCAACTGTTGAAAATGATCAGATTGATAATAGTCTTTCTATAGGAATTGATACGAAGGCTTTCTAAATGTATGACATTTTGAATTTACTACCTTATGTGTCACTTTAATGTGGTCAATATACTGTAGTTTCTTCTGATGAGTTTATTCAGTCGTTTAGTAAAAGAACATATCAAGCACAAACTGGTTTTTCATTGTGTCTGATTACATGAGGGAAGTGTTATATTTAGATTTAGATGTAACATGGCCGCAGTACACAAGTGTAAAGTGCCAGACAGTGACATCAAAATGTTTGTGGGTGTAACTTTGGAGCTGGACAGAGGAAGTAGAACACAGAGGCTGGGGCTGTGAAACCAAAGAAAAAAAGAATAGAAAAAACGCCCAGAGGTAAAACAAGTGAAGGACAGAGAGAAAAGAGTGTTGGAGGTGTTAATCAGAGGCTGTAGGAAGGCAGGTAGTGTGTGTGTGTGTGTGTGTGTGTGTGTGTACCGCTCTGACACTATCTCAGGGCTACATCAGTGGCCATTAGTATTTTTCAGCACGAAGACACGGTCTGACAGGTCGGCCCAACCGCCCACAGAGACGCTGACCTCGCCTTTCATGTGTTTATCTCACCCAGAGATGAACTTCAATGAGCCACCGACACACAAACACACACATCCCTCCTCAACGGCTCTGTTCATCAAATATGAATGATTTTGCACCATCTGGACAGAATACAGTACACATCCTCTATTTTTCATCTGCTTGTTCATTTCATCCTCTCTTACTCCACTACCTTTTTTTTTTAACCTCTTTCATGCATCTTTTACTCAGTTTCCATTCCTGTTTTTTTTTTGTTTTTTTATTTCCCTGCTTTTTTTTGTTTGGTTTCTTCTCCTTCTTTCTCCTTTTTATTCATTTTGCTTCTGTGTGCTAGTGTTTCCCTTCATCCATGCTGTTCTGTGACTTTACTCATCCACTTATTCTCACTAGTCCCCTTTTGTCCTCTCGTTCTTTCTTTCCCTTACGTGTTCCTATATTTTTTGTTTGTTTTTTGCTTTCTCTATTCCCTTTTGATCTAGTTTTCCATTTCTATTGATGTTTCCTACCTTTTTTTTCATAGTATTTTCTGTTTTGTCTTCTCTTGTCTCTGTCGTCTTCCCACATCTTTCTTTCTTTTTGTCCAAATTCCTTGATTTATTCCCATTTTTCCTTCTATTTTCTTATAGTTTATCTTCTTTTTTTATTTAATCTTTCATTGCCTTTTACGTTTTGCCTCCTACACACCACATAATGACTTATATGACTGCATTACTTATACCTTTACTGTCTATACAATGGCATATCTTATGGTTTAGACCAGAGGTGTCAAACATGTGGCCCAGGGGCCAAAACCGGCCCACTGAGGGGTCCATTGCGGCCTGTAGGATAAATTTGTGAATTTTGTTTTAGTTCAGGTGTCAGATATAGACCAAATGTGATCTCAAGTAAAATAATGACATGATAATATATAAATAATGTTAGGTACTAATTTTCTTTTTGGTCCAATGTGAAAAAATAACATTGCACTATTAAAATATTTATTTGGCAGATCTCATAAATACATAGTTTATTCACTGTAATGTACGTATACATTGTGAAATAATGAAAAAAAAAAGTGATTTTGAAATGTTATGGCTGCCAGGATGTGTCAAAAAATTGGGACGAGGGGTCAACAAAAGGCAGGACCAATGAGTGACACTAAAAGAAACAAATGTAGGAATATTTTGTAACTAATGAGGTTAATTGACCACAGGTTAGTACCATGAATGGGGACAGATATATTTAAAGTGTACGTGGTTTTTTGGAAAGTTGTAGAGGTCCATTGATGGTGTATTTTTAAGCCAATTTAATAATAATGGATTAGATTCATATTATTGAGCCATTATTCATTAAACAAATTGTCAAAAATCAAGAAGTGATTTATTTATTTATTTTACTACTATTGGCCTCCAAATTTGCGATTCCAATTGAGAATAATAGTGCTCACTATTAGAGCCAAATCTTAATATTGATGAAATACCGTATTGGTCCGAATATAAGACGGTGTTTTTTGCATTGAAATAAGACTGAAAAAGTGGGGGTCGTCTTACATTCGAGGTCTAGGCATTATACTCATTCACAACACTAGATGGCGCCAGATATATTTAAAGCGAATGCTGAACTTAACTCCCAGGCCAAAGTGAACCCCTGTCAATGCTTGCAATGTTTTTCCTTATTCAGATTTGTTTCAAGACTCCAGATACAGTTAGACTTCACTTTGATGTTTAATGCAGTTATTGCAGTTTTGTTGTTTTATCACAGTAGATTGGTTTATTTACATTTCAAAAACCAGAAGCCATTCATTTACAAATGTGATCGCACTTTAGTTTACATATTTAAATGTTCAGATATTAAGATGTGATGGACAGTTTTTGCATGATTTGAATGAGGCAAAATAACATGCTTTTTCTCTCGAATATATTGTTATAATCATTTGTTTCAGATGTACTGTAATTATTTTCTGTATAAAAATTAAATTTGGTGTTCAAAAAGTCTTGAGTCTTGAAAAAGAGGGGGTCGTCTTATAATCAGGGTCGTTTTATATTCGGGCCAATACGGTATGTTAAAAAAAAAAAAAAATCTAAATGTATTTGTTTTTAGGAATATGGTGTCTTTGCAGAATTCCTCAGGGAATCAGTTCAGCATCAGATGCGGTTTTCTCTGACAGTGACGTAAAGCAGTGAAAATCTTCTGAATATGGCCTATACTTAGCTGACGTACACATCTTTTTAGACTGCCTTTTTCACTTTTTAAAGTTGATTCTGTTTTGTTCTCTTTTCTCTCTATGGCTCGGAGCCGTCAGTGAGCAACGCCTGTCTCGTACACCCTCACCTCCTCTTAGCCTCTTGCCGGTTTTTACCACTTTTCAACATCACGCAGAGAGTGGAGTTACACTTGAACTCGCTAGATATCTCACGGGCACCTGCAATGCATTGTTGCATCTCATCTTTTTGACACTTAACACATAGCGATTGACGCTTACGGGAGGAAGTACAGCTTCATGTCTGATCTGGGGCTTTTGTCAGGGATCTTCAGAAACTGTCAGCAAGTGTAAATCAGGGTTAAAATCATGTACTGTAACCTTAGCTTTATGTGTGCGCACTTCTTCCTCTTCTTCTCTTCCTCTGAATCCTTCATTCCTTGCAATTTTCTTGCTTCTTCACTTCCGCTCAGTCCTCTCACCTCCTTTTTTCATCATATCTTCTGTAACCTTTGTACGTTCTTTTCACCTTATATCCCCCGTCACCTTCACTCTCCACCATCATCTATTCCTTTCCTGCAATTTGGTCCTCCTTGTATTTTCTTCACTCTCTTCTATTGCGTTTCCTGTGTGTGTGTGTGCGTGTGTCTGTGTGTGCGCACACACTCTTGAGCTTTGCCGCATCAGGAAGTTAATACACGCACACGCTTACTGATACACACACATACATACATTCGCTTTGGGAGTGTGAAAGCTTGTTCATATCAGCTTCGACATCAGTCATCTGTCAGCACAACTTTTATCTGTACATCTCTGTCTGTCTCTCTCTCTCTCTGCCTGTCTGTCTCTGTGTCTCTCGGCCTCGTTCGTCCTTCCTTCCTTCCCCCCTCTCTCTCTCTCTCTCTCTCTCTCTCTCTCTCTCTGTCACAGTAGCAGCTTTATCATCTCATCGTTCCTCTCTGGTAAAGCTGCAGAATAAATCAGCTGCAGGAAAACCAGAGATGGAGACAGCCAGATACAGGGATGGAGGAAGCAGAGAGGGGCATGATGGGATATGATATGATATGACAAATGTACACTGTGCATATTCCTGTTCTCAGCAAGAGAAAGAGAGACAATATAAGGAAAAAAAAGGATGCAAGAAGAGACAAAGCAATGAAAGATGGAGGGAAATCTGAATGCAAAGTGACAACAGTCTGCTTGTAGCCTCCTCTGGCCTTGATTTCTCCAAAGGGTGTGCACTTCCAAACCAAACAGGGTTTATTTCAGTGACATGTACATTGTTTTTAGTTCATATTTATTGGGTTATGAAGTTATGAACGTACTACTAAAGATACAAAAACAATGAAGAAGAAAGATAATTTAAAAGGGTTCTACGTAGTATTCATATCCCAAACTCAATGTATCAGAATACACTTAGGAGTTCCACAAGCACCAATAAATCAGTACTATCCATAGATTCTATCACTCATTGAAAAAAGTATGAAGGCCATTATTTATACACACCTGTATAATGGAATCAAGTGTTCTCCCTCAAACTAAAACTCAGTCACTCACAGTAACACTGTGTCTTATAATCTTCATATGTAGCATCGACTGATAGTTTACATCAGGGGTCTGAAACCCAACTTACCTGGGGAGCTACTGGAGGTAGAATCTGGTTCAGGCTGGGAAGCATTAAGTATTCCACAAAAAAGGAGAACAATTTATTCAGTCTTCTCATTCATTCATTCATTCATTCATTCATTCTTCTTTTTCTTCTTCTTCTTCTTATTATTATTAATAGTTCTTCGATATGAATGTTTCTTCTGAATTTCAACTTTCCTTTCTCAACATGAAATTTTATTGATGAAATAACTAGATTTCTGGAATAAATCTTGTTGCTTCAATAGACATTTTTAAAAATTATTAACCTGGTTCTTTCTCTTATGTCCCTGGTATTTTGTAAACTCCTCAGCATGTCTAGTTGAGTAATGACATTGTAATCCTTATACCATGCAACTTTCTCTGTGCATATGAGACACGTAAGGATGCCCCGGTGCTCGACCACTTTACATATATACATACATATATACGTATATATATAGTTCATTCTCTGCTATTCAGTAGATCGAGTTCTTTGTCAAAAATGCATAGCTTTAAATATTCTAAAGTACAAATATCAATTATAGCCCTTTTATGAATAAAAAATGCAATGGATGAAACAATGCATTTCAAGCATATCTATAAAAATATTCATAAGGCATGTTCAAGTTACAGCTCATGCTTTTACAGTTTCTGAAGTTTTCCTCTCTTTAATCTGCTTTGGCAATATTGTTTCCTCATTTAATCATTTTGCCTCTAAACTAAAACAAAAAAACAAAAAAAAAAAAAAATCAAATTGCAAGTTAATGAGGTGATCATAGTATTATTTCACAGCCGGGTGCTCGTGTGCACTGGCTGATGACCTGTTAATACAACAAATTAGGAACAGAGTTTGTGTTTTAACCCTCAGAAAATAACATAAGGAGACTCAGCATTTGGTACATTTTTGATGACAGACACTATGTTCATGAAGACGCTGAAGTCACAGAGTAGGACTGTGCTGTATCATCTAAATCTCATATTTCAGTGAAGGTCATTTCATTTGCAGATAACAATATATGCCCCCAGTATAGCATATTTAATGTAAATACAGTGATATCAAAATATCACAAACAACTGATATAATGCCCTTTAAATAACTTTATTTACTGCTGCCTGTGTGTATATATTAACCATAAAACTCTGATTACACTGGTCAATATTTAAAGTGATGTTGTTCAGTCTATAATGTTTTTGTTATAATGAAATAGAGAATTACTTTGTTATAATTTTTCCATTTTTTTCTGTATAAACCAAATCCTAATATCTTTCATTGGCTAAACATAGAGAAAAAAAAATGAAATTCGAAATTGTGATGGTCAATTACACTCAAAATCACATTAACGTTTAAACGTAAAGTAATCTATGTTCAGGACGAAACTCATTTTCATTCACAACTTAATTTCTGTGAAACAAGGTTTAGTTGAATTGCTTGAACTTTTCTGGTCTGTACATTTTTTTTTTTTATTTTAGATTTTTTTAGGTGTGTGTTTCTTATTGGAGGTGGTCAGAATCCTTCTCCTGTTCAGAATTATGTGTCATGGTGTCCACGTTAGTTTGTGTGTTTGTCAAACAAGTTTCCTCCTCATCTCTGTGTGAAGAACAGTGATGAAAAATCTATCTCTAAGAAATAGGTTGAGTGGTAGTAGATTTGTAAAGGCTGAAATAAGCAATAGCCAATTAATTAACAGAAGAGTGTCAGAACTGGACTTTATCAAAAATTGTATAAAAATTAAATGAACACATATGGATAACTGAACAGCAATTTCAGAGTCATTAAATCTGCAGGAAAAAAATCAGAGCAACTAAACTACTGCTACTCTATATGAGACTACATATAGATATACACTATAGATAAACACCACAAAGCGGCTCTACTTCTCCATGTGTCTGTGTTCATAAATCTAGTCCAGTAGAGTCATGGCCAGGTTGTAACTGTAGAGTTTGATCAACAGTGATAATTACAGCCATCAGTTCTGTGTTAAAGCTCTCTACCTGCGTAAGAAAGCCTGTAATTACCCTAAAAACACAGATAACGAATTGTTACAGAGGTCTCATGTCCTCATAGACCACTTAAGTTAAAAAATAATAAAGGTAATTATGGGATTTTTGCCTAGTAATGTTAAAAACACAAAATACATTTTAAAAAAGCAGCAGGAATTAACAGTATTTTTATTATGACTTGTGTGAAACTATTGAAATGAACAGCTAAGTCAAAATAATAATCAGACTTGCAAATACATTAATGAATTTGGATAGCTTAACATCAACCTAATTAATAAATCTGAGTATCAATCAAAGTAATTAATGAATAAATTTGGAACTGATTGTAGAACTGATAAAATCCAAGCACCGCTCAATGTATTAAGTTGCAACTTTTCTATCAAAATCAGTAATTCCAGTTGAGATGCTGAATAGTAGCTACTGGCCACTAT
The DNA here is from genome assembly GCA_029822895.1 of Maxillicosta whitleyi. Classification (NCBI taxonomy): domain Eukaryota; kingdom Metazoa; phylum Chordata; class Actinopteri; order Perciformes; family Neosebastidae; genus Maxillicosta; species Maxillicosta whitleyi. Next base: position 30,310 of record JAPSES010044579.1, read on the forward strand.
TGGAACTAAATTCTACTCATATAATATTTTGCAAATCTTTATACGTACAGACCAAAGAAGAGAAAGAAAGAAGAGAAAGAAAGAAGAGATTATATAGAAGTGATGAGAGTTTGGAAGCAGGAAGGTAAAGTTTAGCTGGATCAGTCTGACGCTATTTCCAACTTAATTAAGCCTCAAAACTCTGAGCGTAGTCGAAACCAGGTATCTTACTTAGGTGACACGGAGACGTTGTGGGTCGGTTCACACATGCTGAAGTCATCTGTTGGTTGCCGGGTAACGAGACGCTGAAGTGGAACTTTGGAGTCTGGAGTACAGCGGCACGGAGCCAAATTGGATGCGATGTGCAAAGCATCTCTGGGAGAACGGTCCTCCTGCCATCACAAGGGAAGAGTGAAGCTCTGGAAACTTGAAGAAGAAGACTCAGGATGAAGAGAAGGAAGAGGAGGACATCCCGAGCCGAAGTTCTGGAGGTGGTAAACTTGGGAGCATTTTGAAAAAGTCTCTGCGACACGACACGACACTAACTGCTCTGCTCTTTTCGAATCTAGAAACTTTTTCTGGTCCTTTTATGGTTGAACCCTTCAGGAGTGGTCAGTCCCACCAGAAATGAATATTGATGAGCTTTAGGGGTGTTGGTCCTTTGTCTGTTTTGGTGCCAATCCCGCCCACCTCATTTGCATATAGGCGTGTGCCTGTGTCCAGATCTCAGGTTGCAATGGAATGGAATGAAAGAGGCCCAGTTACCAAGTTACCTGATTTTGACTTTCTTTGATTAAATATTACTCCTATCTATGTCCGTTGTGATCCAACCAAACATAATGATTATGTGACACGACTTAAATCACAATGACATGATCAATGTTAGTGTTTCATTCATACACACATGAAAATGGTACCAATGAAGAAACAAATGTTATATTCACATATGAATTCACATAAGGAATATTTGATCACATGACTTTAAGACATTTATGTAAAACACACACATTCACAAATGAAACAAGAGAAACATTAGAGTTCTTTGTGTGAAGTTGGAGCATGGGTTCTCTTCATTGCATTCTTGGGGGATGTGTGGAGGAAGCCTCTGATAACGTCAGGGTGAACAAGAAACTGTGATCTGGCATTATAGATGTCAATGAAGGTTGCTCCAAATGGTGTGGTCTCTGACCTCAGGTCATCCAATTGGAACAAGTAAGGATGGAGTTGTGGTTTTGTGAAACATTTACCACAGCCTGAGTGTACTGTTCTGATGGCGCCTTAATGGCTGGCCGCAGCGTCACCTCTGCGTTTCACCAGGCTACATTTTTAAGGAAGATACTGATCACGACTCATTTGATTTTAACAGATTCATTGGATGTTTCCCACAGATCGCTGAACGATAGTTAAAATGGTTGAAGTTCTGTTGCATTTGGCTTAGATATAGACACAATCTGCACAGAAACGCTTGGCCTTTGTAAAAAAAAAAAAAAAACACCAACCGGTTGATGTCTTCTGATACAGACATCCCTGCCTGATCACAGCTAGTCAACCCGTTTTTTGCTTTTGAATTTCTTCAGATGGCTGAAATGTAGATAAGTCGCATTGCCTCCGAGTTACACAGCCTGCGATTTTTCCAGGAGAGCATATCTTATCTTTCTGAACTACAAAGTGAAGCAGCAGCAGCAGCAGCAGCTGAGAGGAGCTTCCCAACTTTTCACGATGGCAAGCTGGCAAAAATGTTTGGTATTTGATAAATATGTGTTTGTGGTTCTGTCGCAAAAAAAAGTGTTTCTGAAGTTTTTAATGAAAAAGTCAGGTTTTTGGAAAATACTGAAGTTGATTTCATTATAACTTTTAGTACAATGACTTCAAATCCTTGAATGTTTCAATATTTTGAGGCAAAAAACTAAATTCTTCTTCTGGGAGTAGGTTACAACTTAATTTATTCAGTTTTGCTTCATTATTCTGTTCGAGTGCATATTTAGTTCAGATATTTGAATTGATTTACAAGCTGATCATGTTCATAGACAGCTGACCCTGGTGCTGTTTTGCTCTTTCTTCTGAATTATGAAGCTCTGTGGAGTTTGTATGTTCTGCAGAGAAATGCACCTTAAATTTTAATTGGTCAGTCTAAATGAATTCATATCAGCTCCTTTTATTTACACTTCAGGATTCCTCAGGCGGCACGATAAGTAAAATAAAAGTACAATTAATTATGTTTTTCTTGCTGGCATTCTTCCTTCAGTAAAATATTTTAATCGAATATTTCAACCTTTACACCTCCAGTAAACAACATAGTTGAAGGAAACAGTCGACCAGATAAGCAGGTGCAGTGCGGGTGTGTTTAATACAGTATGTCATGTTAAGTTGAAGACAGCCGCACATACACACATTTGAGAAAGGTGAGGTTTTTAAAAATGAAGGCCAGAACGCAGCAAGTGGACTGTTTCTGCTTGAAAATGTCACCAATCCATCAGTGTGATAGGTAAAGGCCAGTCGTCTCATTATACTGTGTGTATATGTGTGTCTGCATATATGTGTGTGTGTGTGTGTGTCTCTGCTCTTTTCGAAAAAGGCTGCTGACCCAGCGAAGCGCCACACACACACTTTTACATGGTGTATTTTAATGAGCTTCTGGCTGGTCATCTATAATTCATCTTCAACAGGTCTGGTCTGACCACGCTGTTACTGTGTGTGTGTGTGTGTGTGTGTGTGTGTGTGTGTGTGTGTGTGTGTGTGTGTGTGTTGCCTGAAGCAATAAAGTTAAATTGCTAACTTACATGTGTCCCTCCATACTAACAGTATTTCTTTTTTTGTACCATTACACCCAAAATATAAATCCAATTATTTCTTTAAAATAAGGCTGCAAAATATATTGAATTAACTGGTCTGAATAAAAATGCTGCTTGATAGTTGTTTGGCATTATCTTGCAACAATTCCATAATATTATTTCACTATATTGTAGATGCATATAGTGAAGATGTAAATTTATGATCCACAAAGCAGATAATTGTCCACAAAAATTAAAAGGATATAGATAAAAAGCAGAAACATAATTTACACAGAACTTAAAATCAACAATAAAAAGAACAATTACAGGTAAATGAATCCTATGGATGTAATGCAGTTCTACAATTTAACACCTTAACCCATAAAAACCCTGTGCTACTTTTGTGGCAGTTCCCAAATAAATGTTTATCTCTGTTTAACTCATCATTTATTACAATATTATCCTCTGTATTTTGCTTTTTTCTATGAAAATCCATGTAGTTTCCTATATTTAAGTTACTGCTAATGTAAATGTTAATAAATCCTTACATTAAAGTTGAGGGTTATCTTATCACAAACAGAGAAAACTGAAGAAACATTTACTTTATGAGCAAATATGTCAATAACTGAACATAAACCCAGTTTGTCTATCCACTGTTATTGATCCAACTCCATATGTTTTAGTGAAGAATCAGTGTTGTAAAAAATAACAATGTTTCCATATTCGTATCAATACCCAAATGGGTCATATCTGATGACCACTTATTATACTTATACACCACTTATTTACATGCATTGATAGGATTAATGGATTAACAGGTATTAAATATTTACGGACTAAAGCAGGGGTGTCGAACTCATTTTACTTCAGGGGCCACATTCAGTATGGCTTATTCAATATGATCTAAGGGGGCCGAAATTATGAGAATGTTCACATGTACCAAGTTTCCTTAAAAATCTAAATAAAAGGGACAACTTGAAATGTGTTCAGAAAAATAAATGCAATTTAAAAAATGGTCTGCCTCAGTTTATCATGTACACGTGTTAGTTCTAATGTACAGATCGGGGTCTATATAAGGGACTTTTTGACACATTTCAAGTTATTCACTTTTTTTTTGTAAAAGTATAGTTAATGTAAACATTTTCATGTAATTTAACTTTTTTTCCCCCACAAAAGCAATTGTCATTGTTTATAGGCCATTATGATCATTTTTTACTGGTCTGACCCACCTGTCTGTATGTGGAACCTAAATTAACAAGATTTTGACACCATTTATAGTTAATTTCTTCAATGTAATTTTGTCACAAATTCATCCCAGGGGCCAGATCAGAGCCTTTGGCGGGCCGGATCTGGCCCCGGGCCGCATGTTTGACACCTGTGGACTAAAGACTTTGTTTTATTTTACTTTTTTTAATATTTATTTTGGTTGTCTTTCATTTTTAATAAACCCTTGAAACCCTTACACGTCCAATATTTTGTTAACTTTTATGCTCATTGATACTTGTTTGTCTTG
>JAPSES010044580.1:0-12110 GCA_029822895.1 Maxillicosta whitleyi
CCCCCCGCCCCCCCCCCCCCCCCCACCCCCTAGATCCGCCCCTGTATCAGTGTTCCACAGCAGAAGCAGAACTCCATTCATGAATACAATTGAAGAAGAAGAGGTGATGATGAGGTGAAAAGAAGAATCCATCTGAACTGTAGATGGCGGTAAAATGTGACAGTGGAATTGTAAAATGTCAGAAGCAATTAATAAACACTGAAAACTAAGTGTTAATAAAAGCCACAGGATGAATAGGGTTGCTTGCATTACAAAGAAGTTCAGAAGATTTCACACTCAGTGTTTCTTTAATGAGAGGAAACAAGATGTAAATTATGTATAAACCGGGGCGCTGTAAACGAAGGGGGTAAACATGACAAATTCATGGGGCTCAGCATTTCTGGGGGGGCCCATTGAACAGTGGAGGGAGTCCAGTGGATACAGGTTAGAAGTTGAGAAATTTTTCCGCTGTATGATCGAGGCGAAGAAGCCACGAAGCAATTCACTTGGGTTCAACTGTTCTGTAATGACTGGTTCAAAGACATTAGTGGCGACCTGCTGAGAATCACACCAACTCTGCATCAGTTGCCATGGGATTAATGATATGCTGTAACTACCCAGAAATAAGAAACCAACACCAACACTCTAATGCCATTGTTGCACGCTGTTCATTATAATTAGCTTTAGATTGCTTCTGTGTTCTCCGAGGGCATGATGGAACTGGAGTATTTTTGAGCTGCTTTTGACTTTGTCTTCACTGATGTATAGCTCTGCTGTTGAATGTTTTTTTTCATGTAGGTGCAATTCAAAGCAACAATATGAATTCTTGCATATAATGGATAGCCTGGCGGGGTGTTGAAACAAAACACAATAAACAATGGGTTTAATATCACAAATATATCTCAACAGTGGCTCGGCGTGATAGAGAAGCCACTTTCCTCCAAAGTAATAACATAAATTATTAATAAGACCAGCCGACATGTGTAACAGACATCAGACAATAGTACATGATATGTGTACTGTCAGTGCAGCTGAGCTTCCACTGCTGTAAAAACATATTAAAGTCAAGAATGTAAGAGTCTATAGGGAAGAAGACTACTGCTTGTCAAAGCCAATATCCATGTGAGCCTCAGTTGTCTCTACATCCCAGACATTTTTTCCTCTAACCAGTGATATGGTCATTGAGCTGAACACAGATGAACTATGCAAAGGCACTGATTTTAAGATGAGGCTTAATATTTATGTTTTAATATTTAACCCAAAATACCCAAAGCTACAATTGTGGCAGTTCTCAAATACATTTTTCTCTATATTTAATCTTTCTTAAATGATTTATCACTATTTACTGTAACATTATCCAGTCAAAAATCTGGTATTTTCCTATATTTAGTTCACTGATCACCTAGATATTCATAAAAGCTCAGATTAAACTTGAGGGTTATTATATAGAAAAACAGAAAAATTGAAGAAAATGACTTCTTTTCAGTAAAATATATCTTGTTTATCAGTGTTTTCATCCACCGTCATTGATCCGACTCCATGGGTTTTACTGGTGAATCAATGTTTTAGAAAATGACGGTGTTTCTACTTTCACTACAGAGCCTCTGAACATCCAAATGGGTCATATCTGATGACCATGAGAAGATGACAAACTGTATTTTACACCAGTTATTTATATGTATTGATAGATTTAGTGGATCAACAGGAATTAAACAGTTTAGATCAGTAGATGGTTTTGGTCATTGGTGGATGTTTGGGTTTTTATGGGTTAAACTGTATTCAAAACAATATGAGGGCAACATATTTCATGTTTTCTCCTAATTATTTGGTTTATTTCATTCTGCTTTTATCAACACAATTATAACTGGAGCTTGGATTTTGGCATCTTTGGATAAAAAATATTGCTTCCATAAAGTCCATAATATTAAATAGAAAATTGCACATGCCATATTTTGGTGACATCCTGCAGCATCTCAGCAGAAATGGCTTTAATTTTGACAATTTCACTGTGAATGAGCAATTTTATTTTTTTTTACCTACAAATCAGTATCACTAATGTTATCAGAAGCATGAGTGCAGTCAGAATACAGGCAGCTTAGATCCCATCACATGCCCAGGAATAAACAGGACATAATATTTAAGCATGTGGACTCCAGTGTTTTTAGGTGAACATGAGCTGAACTCGCTGTTTTACTGCCTGATTAACGAACTGTGAACCAGTTCATTCTGTGTCTGTGAACAACATGTTCTGTTTAACTATGTTCAATAGGTGTCAAATTTCTTTAGTGTTCCAGGTTAAACACACCGGCATAAAGAGCCTTTAATATTTAGTGTAAAAACATTCAATCTGACAACAACACTAGCCACCAGCATCACATCGCCGCATGCGTCATCGAATCAAGACAAAACACAAAAGCAGCAGGAGGCGACTGTAGCAGGAAGGAGCAACAAGGACTCATATATGAACATTTAACAGAGCTTCTATGACAACGTCTGAGAGGAAAGAAGAACCTGACAATAAATACTGTCTGTGGTTCTATACGAGCTTTGGAAGTGAGACTGAAAAATAATAGAAGAAACATGTTGAAAAAACAACTATGAAGGAACTATTAACTATAAACAATTGTGAATTATGAAGGATCTATTAACTATAAACAATTGTGAATTATGAAGGATCTATTAACTATAAACAATTACAAACTATGAATGAACTATTAACTATAAACAATTATAAACTATGAATGAACTATTAATTATAAACAATTATGAATTATGAACAAACTATTAAGTATAAACAATTACAAACTATGAAGGAACTATTAACTATAAACAATTATAAACTATGAATAAACAATTATGAATTATGAACAAACTATTAACTATAAACAATTACAAACTATGAATGAACTATTAACTATAAACAATTATGAATTATGAACAAACTATTAACTATAAACAAACTATTAACTATAAACAATTACAAACAATGAATGAACTATTAACTATAAACAATTATGAATTTTGAACAGTTCAGGTAGAAAATCAACTTTCCAACACTGGTGGAATTGGACTTCCTGTTTGCTCAGTGCCTCAGTAGCTCTGCTCAGTTCACTCTACATTTCTAATTGCTTGAATTGAAGTCTAAATGTAGACTCACATTTAGACCTCAGCAGGGTGCCCATCTTCTGATAGATAATAACAGTGTTCATGTACAGGTTCTATTTATACCATTCAGTACATTTCACACAGAGAAAAGACAAAGGTGAAAGCAATTGTGCACCAAAGTACATCAAAAATGTAATGTATGTTTTTTTCATTTAGTTTAATTTATTCCTGGGTTAGAAGGGGCATTGTAGAATCTATAACTTCCAGTCTGTGACTTACAAACTTCTCTGGCTCTCTTTAAAATATACTTTTTCATGTGAGAAAAGAAAAATTGTCCAAAGATTCAAGTGCTAATCCAAGTAAAGATATGATGAGTACTTTTACCTCCATAACATGTACCTCATTTGGGACGGAATACAGGAATGTGGTTATATTTAGAAAGGAAAACTCAGAAGAACTAATCCAAAATAAACTTAGCGGTGCAGTCAAGAATGAAGTGTCCACACACACATATTGGCTACACTGATATTTACAGATGAACAACCATTCACATATCTTCATATCTCATTTTAAATTAGAACAAATATTGCGATTAACACTGTTATTTCATCATTAAGGTTAACTTTGTTTACATTGTGAACTGCACTGACAGTGTTTTCAGATGTACTTTTTTGACCCATAAAGACCCAGTGCTCCTTTTGTGGCTGTTTGTCTATATTTAACCATTCTAAGTGATTTAGCAGCATTTATGGTAATATGATTCTTTGCATTTTTAAAAAAAAATATATATATATACATAATACATTTTCCTTTCTTCAATTCACTGATCATGTAAATTTAGACTAATTTCAGGGGTTAGTATATCAGAAACAGAAAAAACACAAAATATAAAACAGCAAAAATATCAATAACTGAATGTAAACCCAGTGTCTCCATCCACTGTAGACTACAAGGAAATGTTTTATAATGGATAATTCCATATAAAAAAAGAAAAATATCACTACTTTAAAGAAATATTGAGTTAAGATTCATGATTCATGATGACTGTTGTTAATATTTCACATCAGTAGAAGTGTGAAGTCCTCCTGACTGCTTGTGAGATGAGTCCTGGTGTTTTTGTACATGTAGTTTATGTGCTATAGCTGATGTTATAAAGCGCATACTGTTACATAAAGTATTCATACCACTGGTTCACAGTATTTTGTCATAACAAGGCACTTTGAGGTTCGACCACCAACTGACCTGCGTAGCTTCACACTGACATGCAGTGGATTGTGGGTAGGAGTAGCCAGATATTCATACTGTGACATGGATCTGGACACAGCAGGGCATTGTGGTATTTCTGCATTAGACATACGTATTAGGACATATGGAATAGTTTCCTGCCATCCTATTTTGGTACAAGCACAGGAACGCAGCATTAGTCTGCCACTTGGTGTGTGTTACCACAATGACTTTAACCTTTCTTGACTTGTAGAGTTTTAAAGGGGAAATTTTCTGTCACTCATTGCACATAGCAGTAAACAGGTTAAACATTTACAAGGTGTTTGTGTGCAGGATTGTGGTAGGCAATTGTTGGAGCTACACAACCCCAGTGAGTTTTTGCTGTTAAACACAATTAAGGGACAAGGCTCCGAAACACCTTCACAATGTTGAGTGACAACCCTATTTTAGCCCTTTGAGGATATCATCATTTTGTACTGTGTGGAAGTAAAACGATTGCCTGCAGCCTCTAAAGACTGGACAAATTAAAATTTCATGAAAGTTGACCCCAGCATTAGCTTCTGCGAACACCTCTGTCTTAAAGCTATTCCCTGTCTCTGCAGTTTGTCTGGCTGACGACCAGGAACTCCACGCAGACATTAGACCCCTGCCAAACCTGCCAGGTCCAGGGTGAAGCCAGCCATGACTCAGGACCAGACTAATTAAGCTTGGACAACACTGGCTACAGGACAAAACATACAGTGAGGACCAGTATGATTACCCAGTCTAACCCTCAGCTGTTTTATTTGTCAGCAAAAACTTCACACTTTAACCCATAAAGACACAGAGCTACTTTGGTTGCAGTTCCTAAATGAATTTTTCTATATTTTTAATCTTTCTTAAGTGATTTATCAGTATTTATTATAGTATTATACTCTGTATTTTAAGTCATTAAAGTGAAAATCATGTATTTTCCTGTATTTAATTCACTGATCATGTAGATGTTATAAAATAGTTTTGTTCCTGTCACTGAACTCAATAAGAAACAGTCACTTATTTCATTATTTATCCTATTTTCTTGCTTTATTTATTAGCATGGTGACTTCTAATTTATAAATACTATGTTCTTGTCCTGTTTTTTTTTTTTTGTTTTTTTTTAATTATTATTATCCCAGAGGCTGTTTTTATTTTATTTATTTATTTTGTGTTTTATTGCATCTTGTTTTTATTTGTTTGATCTTCTTGTGGTGGAGCACTGAGTACTTTTTGTCTTTAATCTCGACCAAGTACCTGCCGAACAGGTTCAATATGTGTGTTGTTGTTTTGTTGTTATGCCAAGGCAATCACTGTCTGCAAAACCAATCTGCCAATGGGTACAAAAAAGTAACCTTGAACCTTGATGTTCATAGCAGCTCAGATTAAAGTTAAGGGTTATTGTATGAGAAACAGAAAACTGGACAAAAAATGACTTTTAGTAAAACTCTATCATTAACTCTTTAAAACCTGGCGTGTCATCGCTGACACTCCCTGTGCATATGCAGTTTGGATGCCTGTAACTCTTTCTCTGTTTGTTCAACTGGAAAAATTCCACTGGTTTCTGAAACCCGAGATGATGCACTTTGTAGTTTTTATTGGATCATTACAGTAATTTCACTCGTACCTGTACTAGAAGCTGGAAAAACCATTTTAGCAGAATTATACCATGCAGTGAGTTGTAAATAACCGCAAGATTTTTTAAAGATCTTAAAAAAAAATGTAAAAAAAAATGCTCTGGGGCAAATGGACTCACTCACGTCATATTTTCTAAAGTTTGTCAAAATAAGAATAAAAGTCCAGAAGGACCATGTTTAAACTTAGTGTTTAAAGGGTTAACTAAATACAATCCAAGTGTCTCCATCCTCTGTCATTGATCCAACTCCATGGATTTAACTGATGAATTAATGTTGTACAAGATGATGGTGTTTCCATGGTAACTACAGAGCCTCTGAACGTCCAAATAAGTCATATCTGATGACCATGAAAAGATAAGGAACTGTATTTGACACCGATTATTTACAGATATTGATAGGATTAGTGGATTAACAGGTATTAAACATCTTGGATCAGTAGATGGTTTTGGTCGGTGGTGAATGTTTGGGTCTTTATGTGAATGTTAGTTTTTTTGTATCTTTTAATGCAAGTCCACATCACACTGGCTCACACTGGAGGTTCCTTCAGTTCAGTTTTTTAACTGTGCACCTGAAACATTCACCAAAACCATCTGGAACTTATCAGACTTTTATCATTAGGAAAATCCAAGTCCTTAATCACTTGTTATTTTATCTCCAGCTGCTCCTGTTTTTAAGTGGATGTCCTTGTTTTTTGTTCATCTGTGTCACTTTCACTTTTTGGTACGACTTCAAATATGGCATTATAAGTTCTACATATTTTGTGTTTTTAAATCCATAATTCCATGTTCTTTTTCCTCCAGCTGCTCTTATTTTCAAGTAGACTTTTCTGTGTTTAATTTGTCTGTCGGTTTTCTTTTTTTGGTGTTTTTGATATGTCCATTGTATGTTTCAAATGTTTTGCTTTGTCTCTACTACAATGTAAATGATGTTGCATCCTCAATACATTGAAATGAAGCGTTCAGGAATGTTACTTCCACACAGTTCATTAACATTTATGATAGTTAGGTTTTTAAGACAAACATGGCTTCTTTCTGACAAGTGACCTCTAAAGGTAATGTCACTTACACTGTTTACCAAAATAAAACACGCTTTCCATTTTCCCATTTGAGTTTAAAGCTATTTCAGCTCTGATTCCACCACAAATGACAAGGTTTCATCATTTGTTTTTACAGATGACACACCTCCACATCCAGCTACCCTATTGGATACAAAAGCTTCTCTTTGGCTGTTTCCTCTAAAGCAAATACAATTAACATTTGTGTTTTGTGATCCAATCACAAGTGGCATGTCTGCCTGTTCAGGCCTGGTACTAGAATGCGTCTCCATAAGCATCGCATTCAAGATTGGATTGTATTTCGTCGCTCTATATGCAAATAAACAAGTTCATCTAATATCCTTAAACGAGAGGCAAGCTTTCATTTCACTGAGCGTGGCGGATGCAGCACAGGCTGTTCAAGTGTAACAGGCTGCTGTTATAATGGTTCTTTGTAAATTTAATTCACTGTGCGGCTCAAAGGGGCATCTGTTAAGGTGGAACATATTCTTTCCACAGTGCATGACTTGGTGTGATTCATTCAGTATACCTTAAACCAACTTTGATCATTCTGTTTGTTTTATTGGTTTTCTTGCGTAGCATATGCTTTAGTGATTACATCTTCAAGCAGGTGAAAATGTTAATGAATTTAAAGTGGTTGGTCCTACTTCCTCTCTTCTGTTTCGTTTTTGTGTCGTTGTGGTGCATTCAGGTAGTACTGAGGGCTTTTCAACATTTGTTGACATCTTTAATGCCAGGTCTGAACAGGGCCTGAGGTTGGCTGCCCTGACCTGTAATGGTGTCTGTTTCCATAGCAACCTGCAGTGACTGGGCATGCACATAGATATGTGCAAATATGCATAAAATACAGACCACTGCATAATGATCACTTCCTCTGATTTGACCGTTTACAGGTATGTGTTCAGTCAAATGAGTCAATGGACATTTTTGTTTTATTCTTTAAACCATCAACAACATTTCTTCCAAATTCCAAATAAAATTTATAAGTTATTTAGAGCATGTATTTGCAGAACATGACACATGGTCAAAATAACAAACAGCTGTAGTGTTTTCAGACCTCAAATCACACAAATAAAACCAGTTCATGTTCATTTGTAAACAACCCAAACTCTTGTTGGAACTGTGGAAAAGTTCACACATCAGTACTTGATGGAATATCCCTGATGTTCAGTAACAGTTGTAATGCGTCTTGGCTCTCCTCCTTTGTTGTTAAATGACTTTATGCAGATTCTGGCACAAAAATTTAAGAACTCAGACATGTTCCATGGTTTGGACCATCCATGTTCCTCCAGAAGTTTACAAAGTGGGTTTAGGTCTGCAGATGGTTCTGGTCATGACAGGGTCTTCATCTGGTGGTCCATCATCCACAAAATGCAAAATGCAATGCAAAATAACTTACAAATGTTCCCAAACTCTGAGTAGAAATCCAGTAGTTTTCAAGAGTTATTTTTGGATTACAGTTACTTTTGTGGAACTAATAGTACTGTTTTTGTCTATTGTAAGAAAATGTTAGTGGTTTTTAGTTCTTTATCTGAACCATAGTGACTGGGTAGCTCAGTGGTTAACGCCACTGATTTTGGTGCAGAAGATGGCCAGTTCGATATCCAGGTGATCCCTTTACACTATACATCCCAATAGCCACAAGGGGGTGCAAGCCTCATTGTGCCAGTTCCAAGCCTGGTTGTGTCAGGAAGGGTATCTGAATAAAAACCTGTGCCAAATCAACTTGCAAAGGTGATTCGCTGTGGTGACTCCGGAAGCGAAAAAGCTAAAAAAAATATCAACAATAAAGCGTTCATGCACAAAGTAAATGGGTTCTAAAGGTTAAAATGCCTATAGTGTGACCTCTATCCCCATTACATGAAGCATCATGGAGACTTATGGAATTCATTCAATATTTATAGTTTTTTGTTTGTTTGTTTTACGATTTCCAAATATTAAACCTCAAATAATCAAATGAATGTAATGTACAGAACAGTATTTCTTAGCCCCAGCAGAATGTTATCCAGGTTCTGAAGTTGGGCGGGTCACTGTTTAAACCCCTTCACCTTTGCTGCGTAGAAGGTGAGTTTAGCTACTTGCCGTCACAGATGAAAACCTGTGTTTTGCTCAACAGTGTTTCTTTTCAGGAGTCCAAGGACATTGTCAATGACTGGTTTTCAACTTCCCAAATATAATACATTGTTTAAAATGTGCAATAATGACCTGAAAGTTGTTGTTTTATCGATAACAATAGAAAAAGTGTCATCATTTGTATGACCTGATCCGTTTTTGTTTTTTCCGATTCCATGAGTAATTCTTCACTCAATGGTGCATTAATTCTTCCTGTGTCTTTTATAATCTGATCTACATGTGTTCATGGAATCTTTACTGCTTATGACTGCTTTGCATGATGTAATTCTTTATCTAAAGCCTACAGATAATACTATTATTAAAGGCTTACATTTAAAGGAAACATATTGTGAAAGATCTGGCATACATTTCTTTAAGTATGAAGCAGGTTTTATAATGAAAGATCTTTGTAAGTACTAATGATGTGGATGAGACTGCCTATGTCGAGACTGAGTCGAGACCAAGACCATAAAAACAAGTCTGTTTTGTCTCTACTCTGATCACTGACACTCACTAAATGCAGAATCTTTGGGATGTACTTTTCAGTTAGTGTCCATCAGCATTTCATATGTTTTTTGTTATTATTTAAATATATTTGTAATCATGGATAATTGGATTTTTTTGTTAACGAGGACTCGCTCTGAAATTCGGAGTCCTCTTCGTCCCATTGTGGTTTGAGAGTCCTTGAAGGGTCAAGTCCGAGATGAGACCCAAAAAGCTGCACTCGAGCACTACAACACTGGTAATTACACATTTAGAAATATCTGATGTGTTTAATGAAACCTGGTATAAAACATGAGAAATTTAACGCAATAAATCTTCTATTGTTTGAACAAAAGGGTAATAGACATGTTAAGTGCAAAAGGTTAAATGCTGTTTTTCCCTTAAAAGGTTTTTTTTTTTTTTTTTTTTTACTGCTGTACATACTTTTATAATACATATATAATATATTCAGAGAATGAGGAATGCATATGTGTGGCCAACAGAACTTTATTAAACTTCATGTTGGTCTTGGACTTTTGCACAGTACTGTATATAAACGTCCTTTTTTGGATAAGTGAGTCTGACACAAGCTGTTTGTTTTTCTGTGTATTTGTGATGTTTCAACTCTACAGTCACTGCCCTCGGTCAGTCCTCCAGGAGCCTCCAGAAGCATTCTGACATGTTTTGTGGTGATGGAATCATTAATGTGTGAAGTGAACTGAATATAGCGCTGTCACTCAAAACTGTTATTAATCCCAGTGGCCACTCGTGGTACTGCAGCATAAAGCATTTCCCCAATAGACCATAAAGTCAGAAGACATCTGTAAAACTGCAAAGACAAATGCAACTGAAAGAAAGGCCAGAAATTACTCTGTTTAAATTTATATTTCAAAAATAATAAAAAACAAAAATTAAAAAATAAAGAAAATTTTATAAAATTTAATAATATATTTTTAAAAATTACTATGTTTATCATGACGCTGTGCTCCATGGACTTAAGGATTCACTGAATATCTGCCATCAAACAGTCATTTTGTTGAAGCTGGCGTGGCCTTGGATTACAACATTTTACAATCATATTCACACATATTTCAAGAAAATCAGTGCAGCGCCACCTATAGACTGATTACATCCAACAGAAGTGGTCTTCCCCTTCCTACACTACGTGCCTCCGCCAAAACTGAAGTAGTACTTTTTATATAACCCTGCTTCCGGACGCAAAATCTTTAGAAATCTGGGACCCTCTCATAACGTGGATGTTTTATATGTGTTAAAACATCTCAAAGCCCCCCCAAAAAACAAAAAAAACAGATAGTTTGTGACTCTTCAACACAGAGTATCGAAATCAAAAGAGGTGAAACTTTTACTTTTGGCAACAGTTTCATGAAATTGTGATCTTTTTTTTTTTTTTTTAGGCAGTGTTTTCAGCTTGCAATGCCAGAAAAATAGGTCTGTCGTTTGGCAATTCTTTTGCACCGGCCCCATACACTGAGTCTCATTTGCTGCCAATCGAAGTTCTGTGAGTGCAGTGTACAGTCTGAGTGCACATTAGTTGAGCAGGAAGCTGCAGGCAGGGGCAGCAGATAAAACACTAGTCTACATGTGCAATAGACCGAAGAATGTTTAAGTAACACAGAAACAAGAAACTTTCTCAATTCATGCATCACGTGAGACATTCGGGGACATGTGAGACTTACATTAACTGGTTAAATGGGGTATACAATATGTACGATTTAATGCCTGCAGTTGTTTTCACAGCAGCAAACCAGTGCGTGAGATGAAGCTGTGTTTATTAAAAGGAGGCTGTTTCTAAGTGTCACAGCTTGAGAACTGCTCCAACCTAGATCATACTGTTTTAACTTTAGTGATAATACATCGGGTCCATATATAGAGCCACATATCAGCAGGTTAAAACATTCACATGAACCGAGGGAAACGAACCCAGAAGCAGACCAGCAAACAGTTTATTCCTCTACAAATGAGGCAAAGTTCAAAACGTGCAACAGAGTCAATATGGTACAACCACGTAGCAGGTCCAGTAGCCCTACTAGTTGAGTCTGTAGTCGAAGCTCTGAAGTCCGATGAGGGAACAGGCAGAGACGTAACCGAAGAGACGAGCGGGGTTCAAAGGGCAGAGGCACTCTGTCGTACACTAGACAGAGCAGGGTTTCAGACAGGCTGGAGAGTTACAGGGTAAATAACAATCTGGCAAAGGTGAAAGGGAAGCATCCAGATATATATATAGTGGCCACCTGATTAGGCACAGCTGTCCCAATCAGGTGGCCAGGATTAGTAATTAGGTCAGAGGTGAAAGGTGACAGGTAGAGAGGCGGAGACAGACAAAAACAGAGACGGGGGCTGTGTTCCAATATCCATACTTATTGAGTACACTACGAAGTACACTATCTGTACTTACTCAGTGCACTAATTTCAGCAGGTCAGTGTCGTTCCAAACCGTACACTCCGTGGTGCACTTACCGGAAATTACGTTCGCTACTCCCACC
>JAPSES010044610.1:0-12109 GCA_029822895.1 Maxillicosta whitleyi
CAACTGTTGAAAATGATCAGATTGATAATAGTCTTTATATAGGAATTGATACGAAGGCTTTTAAATTTATGACATTTTGAATTTACTACCTTATGTGTCACTTTAATTTCTAATGGGTACATAATTGTGTTGTGACTAATTAAGGTTTCTGCATTACAGCCACACCGTTAACCAAAACAACAACAACCATGTAACGTGTAAGATTATCTGTGACTCATCTCGACCCAGTGAAATATAATCCTTCACAAATATTTAAGTATGAATTCAATAGGAAACAGACCCTACTGTGGGACCTTTGAAACAGATGCTCCTGACTCCTGAGTTTTAACAGCTGTGGTTAATGTGCCTCGCTGTTTCTCCCTCTTCACTCTTGGTTTTGATGCTGCCTATCTTACCATCGCTGTGGTTTCTCTGCTCTTTCTGTATCCCTTCTTCTAGTTTTCCAATTATCACTTTCTTTCATCTTGTGTAACTTTAGGTCTGTCCCACCACCTTTTACTCTCACTTTTGTCTCTAGTTCTTCTCTCACCCATCTAATTACCTACCCTCTTGCCGTCCTCTACCCTCTCCTTTCTTCATTTGTTGTTTTACCACACTATTACCTGTGTGTCACCCCCTCCCTCTTATTTCTTTGACCCTCTCTGTCCTACTTATGTCTTCCCTCACACTTTTTTGCACACACCTTTTCATGCTCTCTCGGCTTTGTCCTCTGTGGTCTTCATTGTCTGTTTTTTTCCCCCCTCACCTTCACTCGTTTGCTCACTTTCCTTTCACTCCTCTTGCTTGTGGTTCTGGGCAATGTTCACAAAGCATATTGGCACAGGCTGGTGGTCGATGAGTTTCGACATGATTAGACTCACGCACATACACACACATGCATGTGAGCCTGCACACACGGACCTGTTGGGGATTTTGGTTGATGAGCAATGCCATACTCTCAGCAACCATACCCATCAGAAATGCTCAAGAAACCTCATTAGGCCTCCTGGCCACAGCATGACACTGGCTGCAGCACTTGCCAGCCTGCCTTTCTCACTCTGGGAGGAAGTTGAAGTCCTAGGGCTGTACACCTCTCAACGTCTACAATCATAAGTACTGACTTAAATTCACTGATCAGACCTAGTTCAGTAATTCCCGTTGTAGGTGGGGGTCAAACTGGATGCCAAAAAACCTAGTTGAACCAGCAGGTGAGAATGCCAATCACTAAGATGTTTTATGAGTGAAAGACTTCCTGCTGTTCCTTGTCAAGACATAGTCAACTGTCAATCAGTTGCTGATGAGACGCACTCAATCTATCAACAAAAAACACGAGGCAATCAAATAGTAACAATGTCAATACCTTATTAAAGTTCCTTTATGCCGTTAATGGTGAACCCAGGTCATATCTCTAGGTATCGAGCAACACCCACAAGTTAATGTGAGGTGTTTCTACTAGGCCTGTGTGATATATCGATTAAATTAATTAATTCGAATGTACAGTTCAGGACAATGTATTTTTTTATTAAAATCGTTTTTTAAATTATTGTATTTTTTTACATTTATATAAAATTACATACATTTCACGAATGCTCGCTGTAAGGTCTGTTCAAAAGCTGTTACAACCAAAGGAAGCAGCATGACAAATTTATTTCAACACCTAAAGCAGAGGCACGCAGCCAAGTGGGAGAAGTGCAGATCCTAAAGGAATGAAAATAGCCGTAGCACTAGCGCACCATCCAAAGTCAAACAAACAACAGTCCCTGAAACATTTTTGAACTGTTTACCGTATGCTTTTGATTAGGGCAGAGAGAAATCAATTAAAATCGTTTTTTATGTAATTATATCGCTATATCGCCCAGCTCTAGTTTCTACTAAAATTTTCCTAAGATCGTTCACAACAGTGGCTAAGGGTAAGCCAATGCTGGCCAGCATGTTTGGTGAGGACATTATATTGTAATTAACAGGGTCACTGATATGTGTCACACCATTACTGCTCTCCTTTCTTGCATAACATGGAATAATGCTTCGCTGCATGTGGGAAGTGCTGTGAATTTGAGCTGTTGGTGCACAAGCACAAAACTGTGTCAGTGTGCAGCACCAACATCCTGTTTTTCTGCAGGTTGGAAATATCACGCAGGCATCAAGTTAGTAACGGTTCATGTGAAACTAAGCTAACTAAACTTCTATTTGCTAAAAATATACCCCATTCATACCAGGGTTGATTCGTTTATGCCATTTTGTGGAAAATTTTAACTAAATATAAACATGTTGGGACCCAGAGAGTTAGGGCGAAGCCAGAAAAAAAATAGATTTTTCCCTTGAAATGACGTGCAACTTGTTATAGGTGTCACATTCTCCAGGTTGGAAGGCAGGAGATGCAGAAGAAAACAATATGTGAGAAGTTGGAGAAAATGAGTGTCCGATGATTTGCTGACAAAACCCAAAACTTTATGCCAATTTTGTCACAATCTGAGTTTTAGGAGAGTAGAACATAGCAAGAACGCTGCTTGCAATGCAGTCAAATGCACGTCTAATGCAAATACATATAATGCTCAAACTACAATAACCTGAGAAGGATTACCAAGACTCCAAAAAGAGGATCTGCATGGGGTATTGTGTTAGCATAGCACATCAACGCCTACTGTTGATGATGCATCCCTGACTACAAAGACTCTGTGCAGAACTCACAGAACTGTAGACTTGACTGGATGGTTCTAGTGAAAGAATCAGAAGTAATTTGGTCATCCTGCAGTTCTAAAGTCTGGGTTTGGGTATGAGTTTGTAACTTATTTACTGTTTATATTACTTCATTCCCAAAGGCTGTGACTTTTAAATAAGTTTGTTTTCATTTCCCATTTTCTTTGTAGTCAAATAGGACGGAGATGACTCAGACATTGTAATATATTCAGCCCTTCAGCCACATTGATATGCAGTGTAGCGGCTCTATCTCACATATTTTATTTCAAAATATTTATCAAATTACAGACACATACACACACAGCCTTGTTATACCTGTGGGCTGTAACAGGTCAGTGTGTGTGGTCTCTGTTTTAACAGGGGCCTAATATAGATAATTTTGCCTTAGCACTGTGGCAGCATTGTAAGCCTCTCAGATGTGCCATGCATCACATTAGTGTCTTGCTTCTCGCTGTGTGCCTCTAGCAGGAAGGTCCAGGATGTAACATGCAGCCAGCTGGTTGGCAGTTTGCTGCAATGTGGGCTTGAATGACAGCTACAGAAACGTAAGCTCAGCTTTGGTCTGTTCGGATTCTCCATCTTTCTTCATCATCTCAGTTCAACTCCCTACCTCAACTGTCACCCCACCCACCCCCACCCCCCCAAAAAAGACCCTTGCTTTCCTTTCCCATTTTTTTTTTCAATGTGTGGTCCCCAGACTGCAGTAGCATACCATCAATCCTTTGCCTGTCAGAGACTATTCAGCCCTGCCTGCCGCTGGCATTCTTAAGCACCAAGTTACATAATGAAGAAAGACAGAAGGAGCTGCACAAGAAAGGACAGAATGGTGAAGAAGGTGAGAGATGAGCGAAGAAGGGAGGTCACAGTGATAGACAAGGAGACAGACAGTACAAACTTTGTGACTACTTTCATAAAACCAGATTGGGTGCATTTTATAAGGTGTCATATTTGAACCTGCTTGCTAGTCACCTTTGTTACCTCAGAATTTTCACTTCGCGTCATTCACAATAAAGGGGTTTTTCTACTTTCAAAAGTAAAATAAAAAAAGACCTAAAATGATCATTTGGGCTTATAGACCTTTCAACTGAAATTATTTATCCCAATTGTCTGACAGATTTATGCAGCCACAAGGGGGAGTAGTGAGTCGCTCTGCCAGTCTCTCCATGGCGATGAAAACAAATTTTGACCAAAGTGTCAAAAGAGACCAGATGTAATGACAACCACTAAAAAAAAAGTCAAAAAGTTAGTTGTCCTGTCAAGAATGTGCACATCATCCATAACCACAGATAATAAAAGTAGAATTACACTGGGGTAAAATACTGTATGATTTACTGCAAAAAATATTTTTTTTATTTATACCATCTTATGTATTTATACAATGTATAATGCATAACAAATAAAAAAAGTTGTCATTTTTATCACTGGACACAGCTGTACATGGAAAGAATGGAGTTTGAGGCTGAAATCACACCATTTCTTTGACAGATAAGTTTGATCATGAGGCTTATGAAGGTATTAAGTTATTATGTGTTGTTGTTGTTGTTGTTGTTGTTGTTATCTTTGTTAAGTTCATCATTTGTTGATCCATGATTCAGACAGTGAACAGTGACAGTTCTGACCTTTTTTGGATGATAGCAGATCTTTAGTGCAGCAAAAAAAAGAAAGAAAAGAAAACAGAGGTAGTTTGTGGTTTTACTGTGGCTGTTTTCTGTGTATAAGGCACAGTGTTATAGCATATCTATAAGTCAAACAATGGACACAAAAAAATCAACAAGGGTAATAGCTAGTGTCCACTTGTTCTCGACTCGACTCACATTTTTGCATTTGCAGTTCCTCCATTGTCTCCATATTGTAATTACATGGAAAGCACATATAGGTATAATTAACATTAGCAATGCACTCATGTCTCAGCCTTGTTTTTGTCCTTTCCTACCCTTCTTGTCAAGTCCAGAGTATTAATTTTGACCCCTAAACTTGTTTACATGTTTTGTCCTTGCTTTCCTGAAATTCTTTCTGCATCCGAAACAGATTTACAACAATTTCTTACATTTTATGGCAATTCTTGTAATTTAGAGGTTCAATTTAACATAAAAATTAATTTTAAGAGAGGAGCAGGTGAGGAGGAGAGCAAGAAAATACATTGGGAAATTTGAAGATCTGTTTGGGGAAATGGTGGAGAGAGGTAGGGAACAGGGAAGAGACACAGATGGAGGACTACAACAAAGGCGAGAGAATTTCATAGATGAAGACATAGATGGAAGGCAAAGGATGCTGCTACAGGCTGTACAAGAGACTTGGCTTCCTCAGAGGCTTGTGTATTGATGAAAACCAGCAAGTTTAAAGCAAACGTATGTTATGGCCTTGAGACACTGGGCTCAGGCATTGTTTCACCTCTTGTTTGATTGTGCGCTCCAGATTTATCCAGCAAACTGCCTTCAGTTGATGTGGGAGACTGAAGTGTACGCGCACAGTGCCTGTAAATATTTAATGTTGATTTCACAGGACAGACAAAGGAGAAAACATACCAGTAGCTAAAACATTTAAGGATTTTTTTTTTGTCAGACTTGTCTTTTATCTTGCTTCTTTCTGTCACTCCATTTTCACAGAACAAGGCACTGCATTGTTTATATATTTTTTTTATGATAATGTTGAAGTTATTTAGCCTTTGTTTTAAATCCTGCACCAGAAGCCCGACATCTTTGTGTTACATTGAATCCACGCATTAAAGGAGTGATATTTTGCTTTTTAAAATGGAATTATGCTTTTCCCTGTGTTCTACATAAACTGTAAATGCTCTGCTTGGGTCTTAATTCTTCATTAATTAAACTCCCCAGGTCCATCCTCAAGCCTATTTTTGAGTAATGACATGAAAAGGGTGGTTTGGAGCGCTGGCTCTTTAAATGCACATGACCCCACCCCCTTCTGGGTTATTGACCGTGCTGTTCTAACCCGTTCCGTCACTTGAATTTGTTAATACAACCAACAACTGGATATTTTAGGTCATTGGCTCGAAGTTTAGACACATTTTCAGTATGGACTACAACAACTGCTGACAACAAACAATTATGTCAAACTCGTAGAAATGTTCATGGGAACTCTTGACCTTATGTGTCTTACGTAAATGTCGTGATGTAACTAGTTATAGACATAACAAATTAAGAAGGAATTGATACAGGTTGTAAAAATCCACTTTTTTGCCCGAATGAATATAAAGATAGTTTTACAGCATCTGGAGGGTTCAAATTCAGACTTTAAGAACTATTACGGTCCAAATACACAAATAAATGAAGTAATAAAAGTTAAATAAAAATTTAGCAAAGTATGACCCCTTTAAGATTGAGTCAAGCCTGTGTTTTGAGGCTTGTATTGTGAACCTTGCAAACCCTACATTTCAATCGCAGCAGACAAAATACGCAAACACAGACTCTATGAATAAGATAGTCTTTTAAGATAAAGACAGACAGGAGCAGATACAATTGTTCGCTCTCTTGTCTCATAGATATAAACTAAAATTTATGTGGTAAATAGTCTAAACAGGTTTCAGAATAATGTCTGCGTAGGTGTGCTGTTTCTATACGGAACATTCTGATATTTCACACTTTATTCTTTGAGTTTGTGGGAGTTGCAGTATATAAAGAATTCGCATTTACAAACTTTTACTTCTCTTATGTCATTGTTAAGAGTTTGAAACTTTGGGGTCTGTTGAATTACAGCAGCATCATTAGAAGCATGTGTTTGGGTGAAAGGATGCTGAGCCGCCGTGTGTGATTGATGGTGGTTACAGTAAGAAGTGTCGGGCACATCCTGTTTGGTTTTTTATAATTACTTAGTTTTAGTTTATTTGAATGGGGGGGGTGGAATAAATCTCCCACCCACTCTATTTCCCCAGTAAACAAATGACCAGGACAGGTAATGGTAAATGTTGGATGGGGATGTTTTAGGATTTTTAGGACCTCTTTTATGCAAAGTTGGCCATTACCACATTGCGGTGTTCTTCACTGCCTAATAAAAACTAAGGCTGCGGGAGAGCGGGGGGCCTTAAATCACTCTGATTTACCTAGGTCTAGGTGTGTGTGTTTGTATTTATAGGACTGTGTGTGTGTGTGTGTGTGTGTGTGTGTGTGTGTGTGTGTGTGTGTGTGTGTGTGTGTGTGTGTGTGTGTGTGTAAAAGAGACTCTCCAGAGTGTTTGCACACACACATTCTGGTGCTGGCGAAGAGGCAGCCTGCTTGCCGCAGAGCTTGTACTTGAGGAAGGACACCTGAGTTTGTAAATCAGGCCGGCTTGCTTTCTCTCTCGAAGCCCCACTGTCTGTTGTTGTGCTGTTCTCATTTTTCTTTATCTCTGTTTTAATCACCTCCTCAGTAGTTTTTCATTCTCCTTCCTCTCTGTTGTCACCTCTTTTCCTCTATTTGTTCACTGTCTTCTTTTATTGTGACATTGTGCTTGACCCTTTCCCCCTCCCTCTGTCTGTCCTACTCACACGAGCTGTAAAACACCCCAGATTTGCCCCAGTTTTTCGCTGTATGTGCTTTATTGTATTAGCATATAACTTTTAAGTATTTTCATTCCTGTTGGATCAGGAGTCTGTCTTTGATACGGAGCATATGCCTCCTCAACCATTCCTTTGTAGTTTGCCTGATAATTATTTCTTTCGAAGTTGCTGGTCCTGCCAAATTGTATCGTGTTGTTATCGCCCTACCTTCTGTTGTTTTCTCAAATATCTGAGGGTGTAACATCACTGCTTTTTTCAAGTTTAGCAATTTAGCCCTAATTAAGACACCCCACATACACCTACATCACCATAGCGAGTTCTTCAGCAATGTGGCAATTCCCACATGTTTTCTCAAAGCACCCTAACGTAGGAGAAAAAAATTTGGCTGGAATAAAAAAAATTTCATTCCTCTTAATTAGATCAAGGAATCTACAAGAAGTCTTGTAGTGTTTATTCACCCATTAGAGCCCATTAGAACGCACAGACACCCTCCCTGAGCTCTTTAAGTAAACTGCGGAGACAGCGACACACTGTTTGATGTTTTGGCTGAGCACTGTTCTGTTTTTTTCATATTTGGATGTTAATACTGTGACTTCCAGTTACAGATTATTTAGCTTTAATTGTGTCTTCTAGGATGACATCAGATGAACAAGATGCAAACTGTGTGTGTGTAATGAAGGTGTACAAGTAAAAGTATCATTTTGCATTAACACATGTATTCGGCAAGAAAAAACTGCAACGCTATGAGCAATAGGAGTGTCCCGTTGCTACTGAAAAGGCTTCCTTAACTATTGAAGCTGAATCTGTATCTTTGACTCACTTCGACATCAAAGTAAATCTGTGTATTTTCGAGTCAAAAAGACTGGTATCAACAATAAAAGCAGGTTTGATCCTGTTCACTTGTCCTCTTCAGGACCTTGTTTACTCATCATATTTACACTGACGTCTACTTCATACTTTTCTCAGACAGAATTAGAGCCAAGAACCGTTGCATCTAAATCCTCATAGAAACCTTTCATACCTTGAAATGCAAAGAAAGAAAGAAAAAAAAGTTAGAAATAACCCCTCACAGTGATATATTAAAAGTGTGGTGGTGTTCAGTGGATGGAAACTTTCACAAGACATTAGACCAACAACATTTTTCAGCCACATATTCTAATTATTACTGCTTTGCTTTTATTGCATGAGATTACTTTATCAAATAGAGTATGTCTGCTGAAATACTAGATGTTCCACATGCGACAGAAAGCATTACTTTCCTGTCACCATGTATTATGTGTGTCAATTCTTACACTAAATATGTCACCGTGGTTGTGAAACTCTAATCAAGATTTAAACAACCTACATCCTCTGGGGCTGAAAAATGGAGCCAGTGCACAAGTGCCAAGACCTGCAGTTGCTTTGGATGATACTAGAGCCTGGCTGCAAAACCATCTCAGTCCCCATAGACGTGCATGTTTAAATGCTCAACTGTAAAGCACACACAAACATGTTTACAGCCTGTGACGAAAAACTGTTTAGGTCTCTATACTCAGATCACCCATTCATAACAGTAGTACAACATGTACAGAGGAGTTATAGGTAGTGCAAAGTTCCCAATAAATACATAAATCCATGTCCACAGACTGTATCACTCATTGAATGCAGTGTAAAGTCCATGTTTACACACGTCTGTATTATAGTAACATCAAGTTTTGTCCTTAAATAAAAGGACAGTCTGTCAGTCTGTCAAAATAACACTGCTGTCTTACAATGTTGCATCAGCCACAAAGATTATTGTTTACATTCTAGCTTTGTTGCCACCATCAAAAAACACAATCGCCTCCATTTTGTCATTAGCTGCACTAAAGATCTGTTTGGAAGCGTCCAAACGAGGACAGAACTGTCACAGTTTAGTCTGAACCGTGGATCAACAGAGAACTTGGCAAATACAAGCACACGGTGTTTAGTGATTTTATACATTCATAAACTTCATATTCACACTCACCCATAGAAAATAAGATTAGATTAGATTAGATTAGATTAAAGATTACATGACTTTATTAGTACCCAAAGGTAGATTTGGTTTACAGTCGAGTGATCTCTGCTCATACAAAACACCCAAACATTTGGACACAACATACTACATTACATACAAGTATTTCACACTGAATATAAAACATTCTATTTAAGAGACATGGTATCACATAGTTAAATTACACTAAAATGTGCCGTCACAGTCTATGTTTAGAAGCTATGTTGTTAATAAATAAAACAGTGATTTTAGCATTAAATTTCACTCTTTTACTTTTTACTTTAGCTTTGTCCAGTTGTGAAAACAACAATAGTCCTTCTATTTTTACCCTGCCCCCTGAAGGGGAGACATGGGGTATTGTTTTTAGTTTGTTTGTTTGGTTGGTTGGTAACACTCAGCAACTACTGGTTCATTTCATACCAAATTAGGTTTATAGATCACCAGTGACCCAGAATAGATGTGGTTACATTTTGGGAAAAGTAGGTCGAAGTTCAAATTCTTTATGAAGTTTTTCTTTTCTTTTTTTTCACCCATTTACTTATAATGGGTAAAATTTCAAAAGTCTATAAAAACTTTTTTTTTTTTTTTTTTAAATTCAGACTTGGCACATATGTAGAGGCAGGTGATATACTGACATCAACACATGCATAGACATGGTGACATCAGCTGAATTGATGCCAAAATAAGCTACGATACATGCGATGGTGGGGTTTGTTGTGCCTGGAACCACTTGTTAACCTTTTTTTGACTCTGACAGTTATTTCTTACCAGTTCTCCCATCAACTTATTCATACCATTTGTTTTCAGTGAGGGGGGAGACCAGCAGAATGACTCACTAGTCCCTCTAGTTGTTGCACACATTCTCAGTGATGTTCTAGGTGTGAATTAATTAAGAGCACATTTATGTAATCCAGTACTCTGACGTTTTTGGCATAACATAAGTTCTTCTCTCTAAACAATCTAATGATATTTTAACATCATTATGGAAAGTAGAAATACTCCATACAAGTGTTTTAATAAGTTATAGGCCTCTGGGGTGGGGAGCTTCCTGCCAGCTCAGTTTGACTTCTAGGATCTTTAGTTCAAGAACTTCCAAGACTATCAAATGATATTCTCATGTAAACATTTCAGGAAGCTTCACTTGTACTTTAGAATACCCAGTCTGTTAGCGTAACGTAGCTTTATTTCATTACCTTTATTCTTATCACATTATATGGTCTGCTGTTCTGCTAATTACACCAGCTATACATTATGTAAATTTAACATTACTGATATCAGACCTAATTGTGTGAGTTTGACAGCAATGCTAGTTAGAAATGTTGTTAAGGGTAGCTTGCACTGTCTGGAATTTCCCCCGTGGGACTAAAATAGGCAGATCTTAACTTGTTTTGTCTTATCTTATCTCTTTTGTTCTTCCCCACCCAAACTCTTGTCGATTCTTGTCAACCTGTACCTCCAAAAAAACTCAAAGCAAAAAACAGTACCTCACAGATCAAGTGATGACCTTAATGTAACTCTAGAGTATGCTCAAACTGACACTACAAAATAGTATATTATCAGAGTAGGAAAACGAAGAAGCAGGAAGACTTGTTACCAAAAAAAAAAAAAAAAAAAAAATCAAATTATCAATTTCAGCAATTAAAAAAAAAAGGTGACAGCCATTAAGGCAGACATCTTCTCAATTTTAAAACCTCAGTGCATTATGGGATGCTAGTCATGTTTGTCATGTGACAACTGTCTGGATGGATGGATGGATGGATGGATGGAATGATGGATGGATGGATGGATGGATGGGTGGGTGGGTGGATGGATGGATGGATGGATGAACAAGTGGCAAAGAAAAGAGGAGAAATAGATATGGATGGACAGACAGACAGATAAAATAAATCAATTTAAGAGAATTAAACAATATATTAATTTTCAAAAGGTTAAAAAACATATACAAATAATAAAATTGATTCAAAATAAAATTAATTATAAGGTGAGTCTGTCATTTGTATTAAGGCCTGATGCAGACCAAAATGGTGGATGGTGAATTACGGTACAATTTACCATTTTACATTAATAATCCTAGTTACAAACATTCAATAATGAAACCAAGCCAACTCATTATTCCTGCAGCATTGTTATAACTGAACAGAAACTGACATTTTTTTTACAGCCTAATTAAAATTTGCCACACACATCGTATCCTCTCCATCCTGTTTATTTGTCATCTCTGCTTCTTCTCTCTCTTCCTTCCCTCCTGTAATTTGATCCCAGCCTGACGGGGTTAGTTCATAAAAAGACAGCGTTTCATCAAATTAGCATTTTCTCTGTTATACTGTACTTATTCATTTAGCTGTGTTATGGCTAATTACATTTCTACCTCTTTCACCAAATGCCTGTTGACAGCCTTAACGCTATAATTACGTTACTTTTAATATCAATTTGTGCGCACAATCATGCAAAACCATGATCACATTCATGCACAAAATCGTTCATCTGATAAATGCGCACATGAAAATAACACACAAGCACGCATGCACACATATCCATTTATCCAGACACTCCTCCATCTCACACTGCTACACTACATAAAGAAAAAAAACACACACAGTCATTGTATCGGCAAATCAGCTTATCCTCCCAGAGGGTTAAGTGTTGGATCAAATTGCGTTACTTTAGTGAGCATTGCAGACTTGGTCCCAGGGTAATTTTGGTGTGTGCTTGTGTGAGGAAGCATTAGAGAGTGAGAGGAAAGGGGGACAGTCATGAGATATGTTGCATAAGGCGGTGTAGTGGAGTGTAAAAGGGAACAGGTGGCTCCTGTTTCTGCCATCTAGCTTTATGTGCCATCTTCTCCATTCTGTCTGTGTGTGTGTGTGTGTGTGTGTGTGTGTGTGTGTGTGTGTGTGTGTGTGTGTGTGTGTGTGTGTGTGTGT
>JAPSES010044620.1:0-12108 GCA_029822895.1 Maxillicosta whitleyi
TGACTAATATAGATTGAAATTGAGTGATATTTGGTAATGATTAATTGAAATGAATCCAGAACAACCCTCTGATTAATCAGATTAATTAACTCGGGCCTTTTCCGAATTCCACTGCGGCTCCGTGGAATTCTGAAAAGATCTGAGTGACAGTTCAGTTTTGTTTTGTAAACAAACAGAGTGGGAAGTGATTATTTAATTACAACATAGTATACGCCCCCCAAAAAGTTGGAAACCACTGCCGTATCCTTGTGACGTTTTCCATCGATGTCACAGAGAACTGGTTAGGAAAATTAGATTAAAGGTCATTTTTGGGGACTTTTTTGGACACATCCATGGTCTTATTTAGAAGAAATGAATGTATATATGTGTTCGATACCAAAGCTGAAAAAGGACCATACAGACTCTTACAAGCAACAAGTCCAGAAGGTTGGGTTTGTTATGGTCTGGGGTTGTGTTGGTGCATACTTAAACATCTGCAATGCACCATAAATGCAGAAATGTACAATGAAATCTTAGAGTAACATTAACTGCATTCATGACTCACTTTTCCAGTGATTCTCATGCATATTTCAACAAAACAATGCAAACCCACATCCTGCACACATTACAAAGGCATGTACAGATGGTGGACCCTTTGTCCCCACATTAGAAAACGTGTAGTGCATCTTGAATTAACTATTGTTTACAACAAGAATGGAACAAAATTTAATCAGAAATGCATAAACATTGGTTGGCTTCAGTCACTTTAAGTGTTGATAACAAAAAAAAAAAACTGCAATATTACAAGTAGCAAATGCTTTACTGAACCTTGGAACATGTTGGAAGAATCAAAAGTAATAAATGATCCTGAAAAAACCAAACCTTCTATTTCATTACCAGGATAAAACCCACCAGGTTGAGCTGCTGTTTTTCATAACGGTGGAACAGGTCGGAATCATGTGCATTCCCCGTAGAGTTCAGAAGGGACTTGCCGCACACCAGCTGATCAAATAAACAGAATACAGCTACGGAACAGCCAGTCAAAACAGAACATTTACTGTATCCGGGTAAGATTGAAATATTCCCACTACAGACGAAGACAGCTGTCACATTGATCTCACCGAAGTACAATAAATAACATTAGCATTTTATATCACACACACACACCTGCACTAAGAAATGCAAAATTTAATAAGTATTTTTGTGTGATTTCACGTGTCATTTATCAGATCCCACCCCCATCCCCACTAGTAGGGGTGTGTATCAGCAAGAATCCGGCTATACGATACAAATCACAATACTACGATCACGATACGATATATCACGATACATCATAATATGGTTAAAAAGGCAATTTTGTTTGTTGTTTTACAGTCATTCTAGTTCAAGATCCTGCTCAAATCTTCATATTCTATTAGTTCATAACTAACATCATAATATTATTTTTGTGCGATCCCAACAGACGACTAACATCTGCGTCTCGGACAGTAAAAAGTGTTTGTAGGACGCTTCATAGAACCAACAGTGTTAAATAATAATAACGAAAATATAAGCAATAAAAACTTGAACCGCCATCATATCTGCATTTGAATAAATGCCGAAAAAAATCAATACACTGCTTTTTAATATCGATACGGTATGGTGAAATGAAATATCGCGATATATTGCAGAACCGATATTTTCTTACACCCCTAATCCCCACCCCAAACAAATTTCACTCTGAACTTAACAGCCCTTTAATTATTGTACAGGCTTACTTATCAATGTTGTTAGTTTTAATTTGAAAGGTTAAAGGTCAACTCACCACTCTCCTAGTACACATATAATACTTACAGTTGCAGAAAAAAATATTAGACCGCCCCATGTTTTCTTCAATTTCTTGTTTATTTTAATGCCTGGTACATTTGTTTGGACAAATATAATAATAACAACAAAAAATATCTCATAATAGTTTGATTTCAGAGCTGATATCTATACATTTATCATGTTTTCTTGATTAAAAACCAGTTCTTACATCAATATCTATGTCATTGTACTGACAAAAACAGTGCTTTTAGACAATCCGTGTTTTCTTTTCTGTCTATTTTAGTCACATGACGCATACAGGAGTTAGGACTTGATCGCTTATCCACTATTTTGATGACTTTCAATGGTCCAATAATAATAATAATAATAATAATAATCAGCGACAGGAGTATTAGCATTAACAAGTACAGTTAGCTTGCAGCACACATTAGGAACAGTAGGAACTCCATAAACATCTGCAGTAAATCCATCAGCGTCCAAATTTAGCAAAGTTTTTTCCGATTGGAGTTTGTGTTGAAGGTTTCATCTCTCTTTCTGCACTTAAATATTGACGGTTGGAAAAACTTGATGTGCCTAGACACAGTGAGAAATAGATTATGTATAATTTGTCTGTGACAGGAAACAGGTTTTTGTATTCATGGCACTGGCTGGTATCTTGACCTGTTCTCCCTCGCTGTGTCCTCATTACCGGGCTACTTGCTCTTATGTTTTGGATTAAGAATTGAAACCTGGTGACCCAGTTCATGCTACTGCTACGCCAATGAAGTAAATGATATTCATCTCAAACTCAGACCGTGTCTATTATTGAGCACGCCACTGATATAATTATCTGTGAAACTTTACGATTACTGCATCCATTTGCATTTCCACTTCGCTCATTTAAATATGATTTCCTTTTCCTATAGTCTACAGAAAAAAAAAAAAAAACAAACGTCAGAAGCAAATGACAATGGTCGAGGCACCTGTTCTCAGTTTGGTGCAGAACCCGTCTATCTTGGAACAGAGGGCCGCCACGGGCAAGAACTGAAGAGAAGTTTGGAGCCGTTTCATGCAGCTGTTATTATGAATTATTTTGTCAGAACTTAGAAATAAGTGACAGCAGACACCTGGTCTCATCTACTTCCCATCTGACTATTATGACTACTGCTTGTATTCTTTGGAGCAGCTGCTGAATTAAGTTACTTGGAGTGCATGTTTTGATTTCATTCAGTTTTTGTGAATTCAGGCCTTTTCATGAGGCCAGACTTTTCACTTAAAGTGATACATAAGGTAGTAAATTCAAAATGTCATACATTTAAAAGCCTTCGTATCAATTCCTATAGAAAGACTTTTAGCAATCTGATCATTTTCAACAGTTGATGGGATCAGTGTCACTCCAAATCACTAAATCCAATCAAATTTTCATCCTCTGTGTCAATTTGAAACAACTCCGCCCACTCCGGAGGTAGAAGAGGCTGGGCTTCCTCTTCTATGTCGCTTACGTCAGTTACTGCCAATGTTGAAATGATCAACACAGGCCTAGAGCGCCCCCTTGTGGTTTGTTATTTCAACATGTGAAATGATATAATAATGTGTTAATAATTTCACACATAAGTCACACCCCCGGCCAAATTATGAAAAAACTGCGACTTATAATTTCGGAAAATACGGTAATTAAGTTTCTTTCGGCTTTTCCCTTCAGGGGTCGCCACAGTGAATCAGATTCGCATGTTGATTTGGCACAAGTTTTTACATCGGATGCCCTTCCTGACACAACCCTCTGTTTTTATCCGGGCTTGGGATCAGCACAATGAGACACTGCCCCCTTGTGGCTACAGGTATAGGGACGTATAGCGTAAAGGGCCTTACCCAAGAGCCCACCTGAGGTTCGAACCTGCCATCTTCTGCACCAAAGCCAATAGCATAAACCATTAAACTACCCAGTATACAGTTCTCTAACATGTACACGCATCCATTTTCTTTCATTTGTTTGTTTTTCCTGTAAAACACCCACTAAATAATCACAGTGTGTGTCGTGTGCTTAATCTTTAACAATTAATCCCTCTCAGTTCTGTTCACCTTTCAATGTCAACACCATTTCTTCATCTTTAAGTGACAAAAAGAGATGCCGGCAAAGGTAAAGAAACCACATATGCTTGATTTCCTTGTCATACATCTGCTTTAATCATCTGCATCTGTCACTTTACTTTAAAGCCAGTAGCAGCGCTTTCATTGGCGTTGCCAGCGGTGTTCAGTACGCAGTCCTTAGTGTTTGTGATCTTTAATCTTACATCTGCTTTTCATCCTTCTGCCATCTCTGTCTCTCTTTTTTTTAATAGTACCATGTGCACCTGAGATTATTTTGAAAGTGACTTCAGTAAATGTCATCTTGTCTGCAAAAAGGGGATTCTCCTTCTGAACTCCTTAATACAGTTAGTCTAGGTGTCTTTGTGTCTGCACTGTTTTACCTGGGAAAACATGCAAACAACACCCACAGGCGCTGAAGAACTAGATGACACATCCTGCAGTTCATTTGTGTTTAGACATAAGCCTATTGACATTTGGTATTGCTTTAAGAGTTAGCTAATAACATATAATTCACCAAAAGCAGTGGATTATTTATCTGCTGTAGTGTGAGCTCCCAGTCTGATTACAGGTTACCAACAACATCCGACTGTAGTTTTACTCCATTAAGTTGTTTTTCAATAACTTTTGATCCAGTTCGTGGTGCTAAGAAAAAAAGCCGTTAATGTCATGTTTGAATTGACAGCGGCCTTTATTTTTGTTGAAATGTGTGTTCCTGATAGCAAATAAGGATGGACACTCAACACTGATGTTATGTTCAGTGAAGCTCTGAATTATGCACGCTCAAAGTGCAATAGAAAAACAAAGTAAACAAAGAAGGAAAGACTGGTTTCTGTGTCAACTAGTGAGTTTTTATCTGACTCGATGTCGGTAAAATAATAGGACCAATGGCCATGTAGTTCACCAGCATGTTCTATCAAGAATCTGATAAAAAAAAAAAAAAAAAACATTAATTTTTTATTTAAAAACAAAAAACAAACACCTGACTGTGTAGCTAGATAGCTAACAATATATAAATAAATAAATAAAGTAGAGTCCAGACAGGGCATTCTTTTCTGCTTCAGACGTTCTCCTTTACTTGACCTTTTTATAGTTCTTACAATTCTTTTTTCTTTGTAACTGCAACTTATAAATACAAAGAAGTTGAATTACTAACAGACAGTTATTAACTGAAAAAACGTCCCCAGGGTGGGATAAATAAAGTATCTATCGATCTGTCGTTCTATCTATCTCTATCTTTCTATCTATTATTAACTACACTACACATGTAATTCACGCACATTGCTAGCATGAGTGGCATAAACGTTAGCTTCTTTACACGTTCACAAATTAGATTTAAAGTAGTACATAACCAACATCTAAAACTTAGTGTTGTTTAATGACATATATACTTACAAAGACCAATTTCCAAGGCTCAAATCTATAAAAGCACACTTAGCATGTAGCTACATGACTTTCCTTTCCTTTAGCGGTGGTTGTTTTAAAATGTTTTACAAATAAAGTTGGATTTGGACGTTCAGAGGCTCAGTAGTGAACGCGGAAACACCGTAATCTTCTACAGCATTGATTGATTCACCAGTAAAACCCATGGAGTTTGATAAACAACATTGGATGGACACATTCGGTTTATGTTCAGTTAATGATAGATTTTGCTGAAAAAGTCACTTTTTTTTTCTTCAGTTTTCTCTTTTTTTTAATGAAATAACCCTCAAGTTTAATCTGAGCTTTAATGAACGTCTACCAGTAAATTAAATATAGGAAAATACCTGGTATTCCCTGAAAGAATATAGAGGGTTCTGGCATAATAAATTGTCATAAATCACTTAAGAAAAGTTAAATAATGAGAGAAAAATATGTCACATCATCTGTGACATGAATACCAGATCATAAATGTACATTGCAAACCAGGCAGCAAAGTGTTTGTGGGTTCACAGCAGCAGATTCCTGCCGTAGAGCAGTGTGCAAAGCTTTGGGCTTCCATTGAAAAACAGCAACATTTGGTGATTTAAAAAAAAAAAAAAAAAAAAACTTTTATTGAAAAGATGTAAACACAGTCTGTGTAGCCTGTCTTGTGTTTCATTAAAAAATAATCGCACAATTGAAATAAATAAAACAAAACGTATATAACAATATACACTATAGAGAGCCAATATCCTTCAGATATATTTATTTATTCATTTATATAGCAAGTACTGTGCAGTGGACAGCATCTTTTTTTTTTCTGAAGCAGCAATGCAGTGCTGGGTCTCGTCGGAGCTGAAACTGCTTTGATATGAACATTTTTCATTATTACACTGAGTCAAATCCAAAGCCAAACTTGCTACTCAAAAGTATTAACCCCCCAAAAGACCCAGCGCTACTTTTGTGTCAGTTCCCAAATGATTTTGACTTTGAACATTTATTATAACATTACCTTCTGTATTTAGCATTTTATCAATATAAACTGGGTATTTTCCTGTCTTTAAAGTACGGATCATGAAGATGTTCCTAAAGCTGAAAGTTATTATATCAAAAAAAGAGAAAAATTAAGAAAAAGTCACTTTTTCAGTCAAATTAATCATTAACTGAACATATGTCATTGATCCAACTCCATGGTTTTTACTGGTGAATCATGGTTGTAGAAGATGACAGTGTTTCCACGGTAACTGCGGAGCCTCTGAACATCCAAATGGATCATATCTGGTGACCATGAAAAGATGACAAACTGTATTTTACATCAATTACTTACACACATTGATAAGATGAGTCAAAGGACAGATATTAAACAGATTAGATCAAGAGATGCTTTTGGTCAGTGATGGTCGTTTGGATGTTTATGGGTTAAGCGACATGACAATGTGATAAAAATAATATTACATTGTTATCTATTGTATCCAAATGTAACATTGAATATTATAAACAGAGTAATGGAGCCACTAGTGTTTAATGTAATTCAAAGCACAAGTCGTTACATAAAGATTTTAATGTTATTAGAGAGCGAGGGAAGATGGACATCTAAACATCAGTCACTTTACTAGAATGTCTGACTATTTTTTTTTTGGATGACAAAGACAAATGTGGTGACATTAGTCTGAAAGGAAGCTGAAACTGCCCTAGTTTGGTGACATGTCAGGCCTGAAGCGAGAAAAGGTGAGCTTAAAACACTGACGAGGCAACGTGTAAGCACTGAAAAGAGTCCTGGCAAAGTGATTAAGGCGCCGTCATAGCCAGACTTCTCACCACATTAAACAACAGCTGTACTGGTTTTGCCTCCCTCCTGCCTCTTCTTTTCATTGATTTGTGTTTATTTGCGGTTTTCAAAGCAGGTTAGAGGTGCATCTCCACTCCTTAGTCGACTGGAGTAGTATTTTCATTTAGTACAGCCATAAAGTTAAGAGTTAATTATAGGAAGGGCTTTTAAACTCATAATTTTGTCTTGTTAGGATTTTGTCAAATTGAAGCAAAAATATCCCTTAAAATTTCACCGTGTTGTATAAATATGGTATGTTAAAAGTGATTATAGATAGATATTTGACCATGACTTTTCTGTTAGACACTTGTGATGACTCTTCAGTTTTGTATTTTGTCTAAATATGAATGTCTTCTCTCTGTCAGTTCCTCCAAACAACATATGTTAAAATATTTTGTTTCTAGCCTTTTCCGCCTCGCCAGCTCTGTTAGTCACAACAAACAATAACTTCTCAAATTGTCCCAGAATAACCTAAAGGTCTTATACTCTGTTTATGTTCATCTGATTGACAGCACCGTTATGACATCTTTGACCAATCCCATGTAAGCTCAGCACAGAGCTCTTGTATCCCTATAAAACAGACTGATTTCCAGTTTTACTCAGAACTGACTCTTAGAGCGGGCGAAGCTTTGTCTGTCAGTTTCCTCTTATTTGTGCACAAATAAACGGATCATCTGATTGAAGAAAATCCATTCTCCACAAAGTCTTTGTTGGCCTTTTCCTTCCTCCACAGGTATTTAACCAAGAGTGTTGCATCATGGGTAGGGATGGGAGTCTAGAACGGGGTCTTTTTGTGAACCGTTTCCAGTAGCTCAGTTCCTTGGAACTGTTAGCCTGCTTCCTTATCGATTCTTAACCCTTTGTTGCACATGCGTGATGATGTCACACTGTCACCAGGAAGTACATAACATACTCACTTTTGTTCACTCCCAACTCCCAATCACAAACCAGACCAAAAAAAAAAAAACTGTATTACGAAATATTTAACTAACCCTAACAACTAAAGGAGGGTAGGATAGGGCTCCGCTAAAACATCGAAACAAAAACATCGTCATAAGTTAAACCTAAATTTTCTCTCTCAAAATAAAATAGCGAAATAACGAAAAAACAGGAGAAAACATTTCAAACCAAAGAGCCGTCCTCTCCTACTAGAACAATTATAGTGTCTACATCAACATAAAACTCTAAGCACAACTATTTATGCTATTCTGAATTGAACGCACACGGTGAAGAATACACACAGGACCTAGTTGGAAACAACAAATAGAGAGAGAGAGAGAGAGAGAGAGAGACTGGATCTGGTGCCATTTTTAAATGGTCAATCTGGCTCCTCCAATCAGGTGCTACTTCCTACAAAAACAAATAAAAAAAAAAAAAAAAAGCACAGCACCCCTGCAGGACTGGACACACACACACACACTATACAGAAAATAGACAAGCAGATGATGTCATAACACACGTATTCTGCATTGTGTTGGTTTATAAATGAATGTAGGTGGGCGTTGATTCCAAAATGCTCCAAAGTGTGGCTATATTTCACACAAAAAGGTGACATTAGGGACACCTGTAACACATGCAAAACTTCCATTTCTTCAAGGGGGGGGGGGGCAATCAACAACCTGCTCCCTCAAATAAAAGTTTCTCAAAGTACACAACAGCAGGAGGAATAGAGGAATTACTAAAGAGTCTTAGTTTCACTTTCACTTTGAATGGTAGTATGTTAGCCCCCCTTCCACTACTGCTTCCATTACCAGCATGACCCCCCCCCCCCCCCCCCAACATCCTGATGGCCACCTCATATAACTATCTGGAGCCAGTCCCAGTGTCGTCTGTTTTATTATTCTTTCATACTGTATATGTTATATTTTCTGGGCAGATGGAAATATAAAAGGCAGTTCATACAAACAAACTCATTTTTTTATTCCAACACCCAATGAGAATCAGTAAGAGAATCAGATCAGAATCCGATACGTGGAATCCATCAGTTCCTATCGTTCCCATCTTTAATCATGGGTCAACTGTAGCATTAGTTTGGCTTGAATTTTCCGTGTATCTAGTGATTCCTCAGCAAATGTCACCACTTAATATTTATTTATATTTCTTTAATTCGCTGCTCCCGTGTTTCCAGTTATGACTGACTGACTCTCATATATCCTCCTATTGCCTTTAGTAGGAAAACGAACCGAAAGGAAACGTCAACTAGCCAAAACCGACAGCTGTCATGACAGATGATGCGGTCAGAAAGACTGTGTGAAAACTTTCATAGGAAAAGATTCACAGAAGAATCGAATCACTGTAGCAGCTTCGGGAGCTGCTGGTAGCTGCAGACATCTGACTGTGCAGTATTCCAAATTTTAAGCACGTTTTCCACCAAAATACAGCATTGGAGTTCCTTTATTGTTTGCTCTGAGATTTATAAAAAAATATTTCTGTTTATTATGAACCCATGGCGGGACCAATTACACAGTGGCATGACACCACGAATGCAAAATTCTATTAATTAATTAATGCAAGCTAGTTAATAGTTTATGGTACTATTGATCAGTGAAATTGAGTTTCTCAACATACTTGGAATAGTATCAGTATCATGTTCAACCACATTCTGTTCTGTTCAGTCTCTACAGGACACAGTATGCAGCTATGTTACTAATGCTAACTAACCTGTTATCAACAAATACTCTGGTTTAGTGTTAAACTGTCCATGTTTCATAGTTAAGTCATTTGCTAATGTCTTATCTATTAATCACAATTAATTACAAAGTCTTAAAATGCATGTTGTTGTTTTTTATTTATTTATTTCAATCCAATTACTTATTATTTAAGAAGTGGACTCATTAATAAAATGATTAGTCAATTAAAATAATCAGCAATTGTTTTGATGAAGTGTTTCAGTATTTATTTATTTATTATGAAAGAAAAACAATGTGATGATGTTAAATTTTCTTTCCGTTTCATGTTTTTCATGATAGTCGGTGAAATATCTCTAAATAAACAGCTGCAAGAGTCTATGTGAATTCTGTACTTTGTAGATGTTTTTTTTTTTTTTTTTTTTGCTAGACTCAAAGCCTATCACAGTGGAGTCCTAAAAGTGTGCATTGGTTACGTTGCTTCATGTGTCGAGAAGGAAAAGAAACAGATTTTCTCTAGGACTACTCGGTGTGCTTGTTAATATCCTCGTCCTCTGCTCCTGTTGTGCCAATAGAATAGCACTCACTAACCACTGGATGGAGCTGTCACCCTCCGTCCATTTCTCCTTTCATTGTGCCTGTCTTTCATTCTCCCTCTCATTTCTTACCCAACCATCTTTCCCTATCATTACATGTCTCTCTCATCTCTTTCTTCTTTTGTTTCCTCAGCTCTTGGTTAGAATTGTACATACCGACGAAGCTGTTGAGCTCTCTCAGGTACTCATTTTTTTTGTAGTTTTTTTGTTACTGTCTGTCCTAGACAGTTTTTCTTCCTCCTCGCCTCTTTATTAACTGTGGGATTTCAAGACTGAAAATTGTCACTCTGGTGCTCAAAGAACAACTGCACTCTTAATTCCAAGGCCTTACTTGTGCACAGCAACCAAAGACCGTTACGGAACTGCTTCAACCGTCCAAAAGGAAAACACCTTCATACATAAACGTTGCCATGTCAGGCACTTACTGCATGTCTTAGACCAGTGTTTCCCAATCAGTTTGCTGTGGCACATTAGTGTGCCGTGATAAGTCATCAGGTGTGTCGTGGAAAATTATCCAGTTTCACCTGATTGGTTCTGTAAGCCCACAGTGTGATCCAGATCCATAAACTGCACACACCAATGATCCAGTCTGTACCAACAGTCTGCTGCTTCTGTTTGATAAGAAAAATAAAAGTGAACTGGTTCTGATGTGGTGGTTCTGTTGATAAACCCCCTCAGTACTGATGCATGGATTAGTGAGTTACCCATGAACCCCAGGTATTGGGTTGGGGCAGGAGAGACATCCCATAATATACAACAATATACAATATGGCTCAGTCTGAGGGGTCTCTGGTGCACCCCTCTGAGTTCAATAAATATACTTTTGTTACATTTTCGTTTACTGGTGTGCCTTATGATTTTTCTAATGTCAAATATGTGCCGTGGCTCATTGGGAAACACTGGTTTAGATGCATTTTAAAGTAAATTTCTGACACATATTGTACATTGTGTATATGGTGTGTTTTCTTTGAGTGTACACTGTTTTTTGGGTTTTTTTTTGCAGGGATCTGTACTCTTTGTAACTTGATGCTTCACATAACGTTCACTGACGAAAAACATCTTCGCCCAACGTGGGGCTCGAACCCACGACCCTGAGATTAAGAGTCTCATGCTCTACCGACTGAGCTAGCCGGGCTGCATGACGGTGCAAAGGAGGTTGCGATCCAGTTTACGCATGCGCATTGGAAACTCCTCTTTTGGATTGTTTCAAAGGAGGTGGGTTGTAATTATGACATTAAAAACACTGGATTAACTGAGTATTTGTAGTTCTAAATTTATTTAGGGTGTTTTATGGTCACTTTCTGTCTCTTACAGTAGTATTCCTCTCTCCTACGTCGTTCATTACAATTGCATGCGCATGTACAATTATGCAAATTAGGCGATGATGTCATCTTCCTCGACGATCCTCAAAATAAAATAACTTTGCATAACGTGCGATAATCTTACAAATGTGAAATTATGTGCAATAAACTGTGCAATAATCTTCTGTTGTGCAATGACAATACAATATTTATTCAATATTTATCCAATAATAAATGCACTATTTCATAGATAAACTCATTGTTAAACCGTAAAGTCTCACACATACACACTTTTGTATAAACACACACAAAAGCACAGGTTTTACTGTTGTTTACAGTATAGTTGTGGTTTTTCTTTTTTTTTAGACTATGTTTCTTTTTGGTTTTTACTGTTGTTTACAGTATTGTTGTGATTTTGCTCTTTTTTTTTTTTTTTTTTTTTAGCTAGTTTTGACCGTGTATCTCCTTTTTGGAGTTCAACTGGATGTTAAAAGTAGATGAATTTA
>JAPSES010044661.1:0-12106 GCA_029822895.1 Maxillicosta whitleyi
TCCGTAGGCAGCTCGAGCGGAAGCTTTCTTGTGTTCATTTATTTACAATTTCTCAAAGTAGCCAGTCATTCATTCTGTGAAAGTTTATGTTTTAAAATATCTATAAAAGAAAAAAATAAACAGGGACAGAAGATTGGATGCACCACCAGTCAATTTAACATAGGAAAAGAGATGGTTTTCAGTGGAAAAAAGGCAAAATTCTAAGGATAATGTAACTATAAATGGTAATAAATCACTTAATATGTTAAATAGGAAGAAAAATCAATTTGGGAACTGCCACAAAAGTCACACTGGATCCTTATGGGTTAAACGTTATAAAATATTTATTTATTTTTTTTATCTGACAGTGAGTTCTGCAACATCTGCCTTTTCCAACAGGACCAACAGCACCTCTGCTTCGTGTCATCTTGTGGTTTTGTAACATTTTCTGAGGGGTTATTGCATTTTCTGGCTACTCATTAGCTGCTTCAGGGTCTTAACCTGCATCGATGACAGACTGTGTATGTGTGACTTAAACTGGCTCAAAGTTCTACTATTAACTAGTAAATGGTGCTTGCGCAGGAGTTTGGATTCACAGCTTCGGCTCAGTCTCCAAAAAAGTAGCGTTTGCACTTTTTCCCCCAGATTTAATTGGTCACAGGT
The DNA here is from genome assembly GCA_029822895.1 of Maxillicosta whitleyi. NCBI lineage: Eukaryota > Metazoa > Chordata > Actinopteri > Perciformes > Neosebastidae > Maxillicosta > Maxillicosta whitleyi. The sequence continues at coordinate 643 of JAPSES010044661.1, forward strand.
GTGAAGGAGGTCACTAATGGCAGTGACCCTCCGGCAGTCCAGCGACACATCCGCTGCACAACCCCGCCCTCCACCTCAGTACCTCATGCTGCCTAAACATGAGTACAGAAAACTACTAAATTGCTTAATCTGTGTGTAAAATTCTAATGATCACATATTTAAATAAAGTCAATTGACTGCATTCAGTTGGGAAAACACAGGTGTGTGCATCTGCTTTAAATCAGGAAGGAATCAGAGCAATACTTCAGAGTGTGACACTAATTGCCCGCCTCTAACAAGCTTAGTCATGTTGAAATCTCAGATGAGAACTGCATGCGATCGACTGCCCACCATTGTTCTTTTAATGTGTGGATTAGGCATCAGAGAATGAGTAGGTGAAGTTAAGCACCTGGATCACATTAACATTCAGCATTGGTTGTTACCTGATTCCCTCTGACCTCATTTGTTCCCTGATTCACATAATCAGTTTTCCATGCAAAGGAAATTGTGCATGCCTCACAAAACCATAACACATAATTATCACAACATTAACATTACATTAAATCTCGGTAATTGCTGGATTATTGACAGTTGTGCAAGATAGATTTTCAATTTGCTGGTTGGCTAAAGTCAATTATGTAAACATATGTGTTAAGCTTGACATTGAAATTATACTAAATGATTTATGTTTTTCAGAGAGACAAAGCAAGACATCTCATAACACACATGATCAACCCAAAGATCCAATATTCTAATAAAGCAGTTGATATCTTGACATTGATTTGCAATATTTGCTGCAATGGACAAAAAAAATAAGGGACAAAAGCACCTCAGAATGAAGCTCATCCAAGGACGGAGCCAGAAGAGACGTGGAAAACAGTCGAAATTCTTGTTAATTCGCCCAGCTACGCACAAACAGCAGAAAGCTAAGTGTGTACGGGCCACTGATTGAACTGCAGGAATGACATTACTGATACAGGACAGTGGGAGCTTTGGGCAAACTGTGCCTTCATTCAAGGTTTTAGAAACTGACATACCACACCGACTCTGAGCTCATTTCCTAATAAAACGCCCTGCAGCCAAACCACAAGACCTGCCTTCTGCACTGCTGTGATACGGTCTAATGAGCATACATCACTGCATTTCACCTATTTAAAAATGCCCAAGTATTGACTCAGACTGGACATTGGCAGGCTTTTGCATGTGCAGATGGAAGTTGTGAGGCTTTTATGTGAGGCTTTTATTCCTTTCATTTTATTATGATTAAATTGACTGCACACTGTTTCTTTGCTCTATACCTTCCATGCTGAGAGTATTTGTTGCCATGTTACTGGATCAGAGACTATGTAAACACCACACAAACACGCTGGGGCTTTATCTTGTTCCTGATATTTAAAGTCTGTTTTTGGTGCAGAAATGGAAGTATTAGTCTTCACACTGTGTTCACTGTATGTATAACATCCATAGCCGTCGGATACCCTTGCAAATGTAGGTGCTGTGAAGATCATGCTAATGGTGATGCAAAGTCAGTTAACTTTTTCATTTAATGAAAATACACTGTCTGACTATTAGTGCGATATTACTATTATTGTAAGATAATAAAAAAGACAAAAAAACGGAGGCTACACAAAATATAAGACAAATGTGTGACTGACTGAACACTAGACGAGCCAGATTTACACAATACTGCAGCAAGTACCAACAGCTGTTCAGAGTAGGAAATAATCCAAAGCACAGGCTAACACATAACTAGCAGTTGTGTAGGCTACTGGCTGCAGAAAGCAAGATTTACAAATACAGACTACTTTAAGAGCATGGACTACAGATAAATGGCATTCAATGAAAAAAAAACAGACATACGTTTCTTCAAAGTGAGGTGATGAGGAGGAGGCTTAGGCCTGTTCATGCCGATTCTGAGTGTGATTTAATGTGCGATGGAATATTAATTGGCTCCCTTCTCATTAAAATTGCTCATATACAACAGAAATATTAGGATTTTTTTTTTTTTTTGACGATCACAGCAATCAGATTAGACAGTGACGAGTGAACCTGCATCAGGTGACAGGAGTGTGAGCGGTGCTGTCCGTGGTTCTGAAAGGGTTGAATTTAATCACATTTTATTATGTTCTAAACAATGATGTTTTCACACAATTTACAATTTATATGCATGTTTTTTTTTTCTTTAGGTCAAAAAGAGGCTCTTCACATACTACTTACTGACATTTATTTTCATAAACCTTTCAGATACATTTTCACCTTTATGTTTTTCACAAATTGCACAGTTGTAGCAGGTACCCGTACCTTAAGCTGATGCTCCAAATGTGTTTTTGCAATCTGAGGTAACACCAGTTTTCACCATCTCCTTTATGTCCAGCTGTTCCACAGTGTCTGTGAGTGTGAGGTGCGTCAGTCTCTTCTGGGTCATGCTGCTCCTCAACTAGGTTTTGAGGCGTCTAATCATACCCACGTAAACTAGGAAATCTTAAATCTACAATGAAAAACCTCAGCTTGAATTAAATTGACATTAGAATAGTAACCAACAAACAATAACTAGATCACAGCTCTTTATTGATTTATCAATGACTTTTTGTAAATATTTAAAGAGCTCCTTCTGCTAAAAAACAATTTGAGTAGCTCTATTTACAATGTAGGGGGTCACAACAAGCAGTATATGCATGCAGGATGCAGCACTCCAAGACGTGAAACTTATCTACGTCACTAGTGTGTGTGTGTGTGTGTGTGTGTGTGTGTGTGTGTGTGTATTTGTGTATAGTGGTTGTAACAGGAAAAAAAATTGAACAAGAATAAAATGAATAATGTGTCTAAAAATATATCATCCCAATATTGTGCGACTGGATAGGTTTATTTTTTACAACACTGACTTTGGTGCAGGAGGTTGCTGGTTCAAAAATCCCAGGTGGGCCCTTTAGGTAAGGCCCTTTACGCTATACATGCCTATACCTTGTAAGCCGCTTTGGATAAATGCGTCTAATGTAATTTTATTTGCAACAGTGTAGATACTGTAAATCACAAAAATAAACTATGTTTACATTTAAAGAATATTATATTCTAAATAAAAACTTTTGCGTCTTTTATTTTACTTGTAATATGCATTCATGACTTTTTTTTTTTTTTATCAGTGAAAACAAATTTCCATTTCATTGCTTTTGTCTTGTAATTATGTGACAGTCACAACAACACTGTTTGATTATACATGGTGACATCTTGCTTAAAAAATAATCTGTATTAAGTTATTTTCCTTCCTTTTTTTTTAACATTTGCAGTAGCATAATCCACTGTTTCCTTCTTTTGGTGTATTGTGAATATAATGTCGAATACAGTTTATTGCTAACATTTTTAGTTGTCTATATCACTGGCTTTAGCTTTCACTGGTTTCATGTTAAAATCAATACATTTCTCTGAAAGTTTGTGTTAATGAAGAAGTTTTGGTGTGATGGCTCTAGGTCATTATTATAATTTTAGAATCTCACCACAGTTTTTACCTACTAAAATGCTTCTCCTCCATGTCCCTGCTCTGAATGCTGCACTGTATCCTATGTTTTTGAGCAGTCTCTAACTACTTCCCTTGTGTTGGAGTGTAAAGTGAGCCATGCGTGAACTATGTGTCATCTTCCCCGTCCCATCACTCGCTGATGCATCAGAGCCAAGCCATGCTCCCTGCTATGTGAGCCATGCCTTTGGGGAGTCTCGTCACTCACCTAGACCTAGGACACCTCCTGACAAGGTTGCAGAGGTCTGCCACTCTGAGATTAAAACAGCTCCATCCATCCAGAGTCCCCCCTCCGGGCAGCCATTATCATAGCAGATCGCTTTGCCAAAAAGCTCAAATGGATACGTAGTGCACAGGCTGTGACCTTCCAACATACTGCTGTCATTTTCAGGTCTCTGAGTATGTCTGTGAAATGCATACGGCTTCGCACTCCATTTTTCCTTTTCAGCGGAATAATGGTTTTACACTTTTTTTTGGTGTGTGGCAGAAAAGAGGGAAGTCATGATGTTCTCTCCAAGCTGCCAATCCTCACTTTTTTTCTTTTGGTTGTTATTGTTTATTTTTATGTCCATGAGTGTACTTGGCCGGAGTCTGGCTAACAGCAGGGATGGCTAGGCAGCTGGTAAAGGTCTCATGGCCCAGAGGTTGCTCATAAACACAGCTGTCAAAACTGGCACGCAATTCCTATTAGTGCTGTCCAGTGTGCACACGTTAGCCTGTGTGACTGAGTTTTGTTAAAACTCGAGTGGCATGGGAGTATGAAAGCAGTCTGTTGAGAGGACCTCAGAGCACTCAGGCTTTTATCCAACCATCCATTTTTTTCTTTTTTTTTTTCTTTCCTGAGGTTAAAAATAAAGTTAATAAACAATCCATTTTTTTCTGTGATAGTTAATGCAAAACAAGAAAAAAAAGCAAATAGGAGTACACTTAAAAGGGTAGCTGTAGTGAATTTTTATTGCTAGCCATTTCAAAAGATCATGTATAATGCTAATGGTTCCATCTTACCGTACCGTATCGTACGTTGTATCTTTATGTAATGCAACTGTTGGCTTTCTGGAATAATCTTTTCTTTCTTTTTTTTTTTTTTACCATGTATGCTAAGGACTACAGATGGAAAGTAGAATTGTGCTAAATCTGGTGCAGCTTTTTTTTTTTTTTTAAATGTAACTGCATATTGTCCTTTAAATAAATAAACTAAACTAAAACTATAGGCTGTTAAGTACAAGCAAGTAGAAGTCACTGCTCCGTCAGCCTGGTCAGTGACATGTTGTCTGATGCAGAGTTGCTGGTTTGTCCAATTACCTCAGCTGTGATGGAGTGCTCACTGACCCGTGCACCAGACAGCAGTCTGAGATGACTCATTATCGACCAGTGTTGGGTCTCTAGGACAGGGTTGTCAAATCCTAGTCCTCGAGGGCCGGTATCCTGCATGTTTTAGATGTATCCCTCTTCAAATAATGAGCCTATCATCAAGCTCTGCAGAAGCCTGATAACGACCGTCAGGTATATTGGAACAGGACGATATCTAAAACATGAAGGATACCGTCCCTCGAGGATCTGGATTGGACGCCCCTGCTCTAGGAGCAAAGCTTACAGCTGCACAAAGAACAAGCAATGAACATGTGCTTTCACTCAATCTCACTCACTGACTGCTGTTTGTTGACTTGCACATTATGTTCTGCCCCCGCACCCCTTTTCCCCACTCCCCCCTGGGGGAGGGGCTACTGTTTCAGTCATAACCACCTGGAACTCAACAGTGTCCAAGTTGACAGGAACCCTCACCTAATGTCTTCAGACTAGATTCCCCTCATGTACCTCCAACCCAGCCGTATCATAATAGACTGGAACTACATCCATAAATGGACGTCCATCAGTCCTGGTGCATCTACAGTCTGTCTGTCCATGGGAGTGGATCTGACCTTCACTGTGGTTCTCCTCAGGTTTCTCTTTTCCCACTGGGTTTTTGGAGTTTTTCTTTGCCAAGAAGGAGGGTCTAAGGACAGGGGGTGAACACGACATTAACTTCCTTCATCTACTGTATAATTGACCTTTGTTTTTATTTGACTGTTTAACCTTTTGAGGCAACCTTATTGTGATATAGGGCTGTACAAATAAAACTGAATTGAATTCACGTAATGGAAAGGTCCAGTGTGGTGCATTTTTGGCGACGTTTTTTAATTTGTGCTGTTTTACACAAAGCACAATTAATGTTCTAAGCATGACCAGTACATGTAGACTTTGTTAGACACTGACTTTGAGTAGGGTTGAGCAATATGGAAAAAAAATCATATCACACACTTTTTTTTTCATAATAGACATAGCGATATGTATCATGATATAAATAAAATCACTTTTTTCCAGCATACATTTTCAGTTACTCATAAGTTATTTGTGAAGACAACAGAAGGTTATTTTTGATTTAAATATGATTTATTTTTGTCAGAGGTTGAACATGACATGTGCTAAAGAACATTATATACCTCATTCATTGGTTCACAGGGGTCACTGGAGCCTATCCCAGCAACTCATGGGTGAAGGTGGGGTGCACCCTGGACATGTGACCAGTTCATTACAGGGCTGAACATGTAGAGACAAACAATCGCTCTCACATTCACACCTTTGGAGAATTTAGATTAACCGAGTGCATGCATCAGTGCATGTCTTTGGGTGGTGGGAGGACATTATACAACTGTTTCAGATAAATAAAACAGGTCCATATGTTTAAAACTAAACTAAAACTCAGACCAGCAGGAAAAAGCTTTCAAGTTTTAAAAGAGAACACAAAAAAAAAAACAGACCATCTTCACGAAACAATACCGGGGGTATACACAGTACATGGGGGTGTGTTCCATAACTGCCATAACTGGTGTAAAACTGAAAGTGAGACTTAAGGAAAGGTAGTGTTTGCGTTCTTCCCATTGGCTACATGTATTCATTCTCTGCATTATATCGAAGCCCCCAAACCGAAACAGTTGGCACCCTACTTTTCAGTAACCTGGTCGCCTGAGTTCATCAATTTTTCTAATAAGGGACCACTCATTACCTCCCTCTGCAGCCCAAACATTAGCATGTTATTAGCATGATGTTGCTCTTACGTCTCTACTGTGTGTGTCGACCTAACTTGACATAGCTCTAGTATGTGTGGTTTGCTACTTAATTATGATTTGCCGTTCTATTGAAATCGTGTCAAGCATGTCTCATATTTATATCTATATAGTTATTTCATGACATAATCATCATTGTTTTATCAGCCAGCCCTGACTATGAGTTATAATAATAGTAGCTGTGCACTTCACTTTCTAGCTAAAATGTTAAGAAATCTTGTTGGCATTCAATCCAACTGAGAATTCATGCAAACTATGACCTTGGTCCACCATAAAATGAGCATTAATTCTTGTGGAGGTGATAGGTTCTGTTTGTTTATAGTACACTAATTACTGTGATTATTCTCTTAGTAAGGTTGTGACTCATTAATGTTGAGCTGTGACACCAAGGTCCCCAAAAGAGAAACACCATTTATTTTGATGAATTAATACTTTAAAATAGCCTATCATTATGTGAAAAAAGAGTTAGCAGATAGTTCACCTTTTGCATATAGGTGTATTTTGCAGTAACAAGTTTTTAACTGAGTGCTTATATCTATAGACTTTCCTAAATTAGACATTGAAGGAGGAAAGACAAGGTGGTGGTGCTAAAATATGTGCCATGACAAAACATCAACAGTGACTGAGCATGCTCATCACCCTGAACCAGGAACATTCAAGTGGAATTCAACAGTTTATTTATTTAAAGGACAATATACAGTTACATTAAAAGATGCCTGCAACAGATTTAGCACAATGCTATTTTCCATCTGTAGACCTTAGCATACATGGTAAGCAGAAAAATAAAAGAAGCATTCCAGAAAGCTAAAAGTTGCGTTACAGAAAAATACAATGCAGAAGTACAATTTAAAGAATTAACACAGTGTAATAGCTGCCGGATGTACCCATGAGGCTAACACCCTGGAGCTACAATTCAATAGGTTTAAATGTGGCGATGCTAATACACTAACAATAACTATTAATTATTAAAACTATTTATAATATGAATAAATCTACCTCATATCATGTTATTTTTATCCCTCTTTTGACCTCAACTTGAGACTATTTGGCTCTGTTTTGGCCCCATCTCATTGCATTTCCACATGCAGCGTATCTTTACTGATGGGCCAGTAAGGTAACAATATCTTAGGATGAAACCTAATCTAACAAATTGTTGTTTTTGAAATGAAATATATTAAGATTTTTTTTCTTTTTTTTTACATGAGATAGTTTAGAATTGAAATCTACACCTGGTTCATCGAGGTAGAGACTATTTGATAATTGACTTCTATGTTTTCAGACATTTCCTCCACCCTCAGCTCAGTCACTGTCCCATGTCGCACCATGGTGACAAACACAGACGTGTACTGATGTGTGTGATTTTACGTCATATTCCGTACCACCTTGGCTCATTTAGAACCTCAGATGTGATACTAGAATCTAATGGTTCCTGCTGGTCCCTGCTCTCAGACACTAGAAATGAATAATGAAAAGGGAATCATTGAATTGACCTAAAAGGAGAAAAGAAGCTTTAGTGGTGGCCAGTGTTAAATCAAACTACTGAAAACTGAAAAATACAGTATTGAGTAGCCTAGAGATTTAGTGGAAAAAAGTGTAAACTATTGTAAATGATGAGTCCTGGGCAGTACACTCACTATATATTTTAAAATCATTATTTTGGGTTTAAAGTAAGAAATAGGCCCCTTATAGTTGACCCTGCATGATTTACAACAGTCGATGCTCAGACATTTTCAAGTAGATTTTTATACATTTTATGGACTCATACTAGGGCTTTAAAATGATAATTTGGTTCATATTACAGATGTTATTTTCTGATTATTTTATTTCTGTAGCTTTGTAGTTTTATTTCTTCTATTTTATCTTTAGTTTCTACTTTAAGATCTTTAAGGCCTTTAACATATTGTGTTTGAAAGGGCACAAACTGACTTAACTTTTACTTACTTTTACTTTTTTTCTTTATATTTAAACTTGTTTTAAGTGATTTACCACGATTGCATGTATTATCCTCCTTAATCTTGCATTCTTTCAGTGTATTTTCTATTTCATTTATTGACGATGCAGATGTTCATAAAAAGCTCAGATTAAAGTTAAGGGTTATTTTAACAGAAACACAGAAAACTGAAGAATTGACTTTTTATCACCAAATATATTAATAACTGAACGTAAAAACAAATGTCTCCATCCACTGTCATTTATTAAACTCCATGTTGTAGAACATGATGATGTTTCCAGTTTTAGATCAGTAGAAGATATTGGTACTTTAATATAGAACCTTTAATATAGCACAGGGGTGTCACAGGGGGACCAGTAAAATAATAATAGTGAAAAAAGTACAATTATATTATGATAGTATTTACATCTACAATGTTTCATTAAAAATCAGAGTAATATGAACTTGAAATGTATTAAGAATAACACTTACAATATTCTGCCTCAGATTAATATTTACACATGTGCATTACAACTATTAAAAATACACTAAATATTTAATAACAGGCAAAATATTTGCAAAATTACATATATTTCTCTTCAGACATTTCAGGTTGTTCATATTTGTTCAGGTTATTCACATTTGTTGTAAAAGGATGGTTTGTTAATGTAAATATCATATAATTTTACTTTTTTTACAATAAAGCAAAAAGAAAATATGAAGTTGTCAATATTTATAAGTTATTATAATAGTATTCTACTGGTCTGACCATCTTTAGATCATATTGATCTGTATGTGGAACCTGAATTAAAATTCACTGTAATTTTTCCATTTCACAAATTCATCCCACAGGCCCGATTGGACCCTTTGGTGGGCCACATTTAGCCCCCGGGCCCCACGTTTGACACCTGTGATATAGCAGAACAGATACACATCATCAGCGGTGGATGTCACCCTATTTACTAATGATGACAGTCAACCAATGCTGATAAGTGGATGATAAATGTATTTGCATCTCCGATGAATACGGCGTGTTCACAGCTCATGATTAAACGTGTAGAACATCAGTACATCATATCTTTAGCTGAAATTCTTGGAGTGACTCAAAGTTGGAAAAACCATTTGATGAAATCGCGTTCAAGCCCTCTCTGTAGTTCCTCTTCTTATCTGTCTCATCACAGCATGTTCCAAATTTAGACGGCATTAGATCTGAATTGATGAGAGGGGGAGGTTCTGTGTGTTTGCGTACCCTAGAGGAACTCAGGACCCAGTGGGGCGCCAGTGATTCGGGTGTGGGGTGACTGGGGGATCTAATGTGAGTGCGTGTGTGTGTGTGTGTGTGTGTGTGTGTTTGTGTATGAACACTGTCAGGAGGGTTGCCAAGGCTGATCCAGAAGGTGCCCAAAGGGTACGGGAGGACTGCGATGTATTTGTTTGGAGATGAATACACACACACACACACACATTCTCTATGCGTCTAATTGGCAGAAGACAGCTGCTGCCAACCAGAAAGCCCATGTGAAAGTACTCATCATGCTTTGGCCCACAGGCAGCCACGCCACACTTAACAATTTACCCACAACATAATGAGTGCAAATGTGCAGCGAATTCATTTCCCGTCTAAAGCGTTTTACTTACAAATCATATAACAGGACAAGAGCTAACGCTTTGATTGTCATAATCTCCCCGTTGTAGTAATGAAATATGGTCTTTGCTACATGTTGAAGATTGATTTAACTGCTACTGAGTTAATACAGCGGTGTGTTGAGGATTTACCGTGACGCATGAACATCAGCTGAGATGCACAATGTTTTCTAAAGCTATGGAAAATCACAGAGGAGCTCAGCAAGAAAATGTTAACATCTTCAATTTACATTCTGTCTCTCACAATTAGATTTAGTAAGTTTTATGTATCGTTAGCCTCATAGCATAATTGTCTAAGTCACACAATATATGGAGAAAAGTACTGACATGTTGAACGTAGGTGTTTTTTTAATCAGGGGTATGAAGTAATAATGATAAATGTTATAATATAGTTTTATATTTATCGTTAATATTGATGTTTATATCTCAAATCATCATGAACAGGATATCTTGCAGCTCTAGTCATGATGTGTCCCAATATTTTTGTCCATTTAGTTTATTAACATCAATATTTCTTTAAAGTTTAATTTTTTTTCCATATTATCTCTATGTTAAAATGTGAGAACACATCAGATTAACAGCATTAAAGATATATTTATTTCATGCTTTTCACATCATATATGAATAAACACACACATGGTTTTGTAACTGTAAATAGATTCTTTAAAAATCAGTCACATTGTTTTTTCTTTGCCAAAGAGAGAAATAAAAACCTTCAAGGAAAAAAAAAAATCTTGATTAAGGTTGTCATAATTCATGCATAAAAGGATTAAAGGTTAATGGAAGCTTTTTCTTTTTCAGTGAAATGTGAGGAAAAATGTTAGTTGTGATAGAAAATTATTATTTATAGTCAGAGCATGAAAAAAAAAATAGAGGTAGAATATTTAAAATCATAAAAACATCACTTTTGACAGAAATTACGTAAAAACCATCTTGAAAGCATTAAACAAAGATAACACTTTGAAAAAAATAACCAATGAAATGACATTTATCACAATATAAACAATTGTTTTGGGTTTGACTTTGACAGTAGTTTTAAGTTTGATGAACATCAGATCAGAGCTAGATTTTTTAAAATCAAATTTATCTTAATTTATATCAATGAAACCAGACAAATCGATCAGGAGATTGTAAAGGGAATGTGATACCTGCACATTAGAGGGAAGCCCTTTTTACCGTATTATCCGAATTATAAGTCATAGTTTTTTTCATAGTTTGGGGTGCGGCTTATACTCTGGAGCGACTTATGTGTGAAATTATTAACACTTTATTATATCATTTCACATGTTATTTTCA
>JAPSES010044680.1:0-12104 GCA_029822895.1 Maxillicosta whitleyi
GGAATGTGAATGTGAAGAAGTTTTCACGCAATATTGTAAAAAGTGTTGTAAGAAAAGATCACCTACCCTACCTTTAAATATGAAATCAAAGGCAATGAAGTATCACAGACTTGAAGAATTGAAGAAGAAGACAGAGCGACACGATGAGTTGGGCCAGCCAAGCCATACAAACCTCTAGTGGAGTAGGGTTTTTTTTTGTTTTGTTTTTTTAGCTCATTTCACTTTTGCCTAGAATGGAAAACATTTTGTGTTGAATGTATGAATATTCCTTATTTTCAGTCCATGAAAACTGCACAGGCACAGGGTGACACTTTGCTCATGGTGCAGTTCATCATTTCCTGGTACTTTCTGAATTACAGGCTCTGGTAAACCTTTAGACCTAATGCTAAGTTATTATCATTTGAATGAACCTCATTATTTTTGAAAAAACAGCTCATTTTTATTTGCATTTTTATGTGTTCTTCAAACTAACCTTTTTTTCAACAAACCATCCAGCAACAGTTTAAATATGTATTCTTGAACCTGATTTATGATGACCTGATGTCTTTGACTCGTACTGCACAGAACACACCATTATTTCATTAAAGTATAAATAAATGTGGCAGTTTATTATCTAAATGAAGTCTATCTCCACAGCAGAGCTTTAACACTGACCACCTCAGTGACGGTAAAAGCAGTCATTGATCCCCGTGCTTTAACCCATCGTCGTGTTTCTTGTGTGCATGTAAGGGCAGTGATGACTTCATCCATCAAATGCCAACAGCCCTTAAACAACCTCGGCTCAGTTTGGAGGACGAGAAAATAGGGGAAAAGAGCTAACATCAAGACAAATGATGTGTAGCTTTGAATGAGAGGTGCCCTTAATGGATCAGCAGGAGTACAGGACAGAGCAGACCTGGCTGAACTGCAGTAGGAGGCAGATGGAAACACTTTTCTTTTAAAGACTCATCGGTCGGGTCTTTCATTTCTAGTATTCTGCAATAAGAATGATAAAATGTGACCATCAGCTACAGACAGATGGAATGTTTTGATGGAACAGCATCATGTATTTAGTTATTTTTTGAGTCGAAAGAACAAGTAAAAAAAAAAAAAAAAAAAGACGAGCTTTAAACAACAAAAATGTTTCATAATTTATTGATACAAACAATGATTTAATGATAAAAAAAAAGGTGCATCAGCAATGTGAAATATTCCTGTTGATCTGTTGTTTGTGAAGGTGTGTGAGTAGATAAATGAAAAAAATAATACAAAATATGAACAACTGTTAGAAAGAATGTTAATAAACAGTAGAGGGCAGCAACTTTCCAGTCTAGCAGCTCGTCTATTTAACGCAAGAAGAAGAAAAGTGGGTGGGTCCTGTATTTATATTTGTATTTATGTTTATATTTTTGGTTTTGGCTGTGATATTCATTTAAATGGCTGTAAAGTATATCAGTATGTTAAGTATATCAGTAATATCTGAAAGGCAACTTTAAAAGCAAAAGCAGGTCCCTTTAGATGTCGCTCCTGTTATAATCACTAAGTTCTGGATCCAAAACCATCAAATAAACCCATGAAAACTTTGTAGTTTGTTTCAGTACAAAACACTGCGATGCGTTTGTCTTTCATCGGTTGATTTTCAAGTGTGTTTGTTGCGTTTCCATCTTAAACCCACTATAAAAGTAGAGCGGGGCATGTCCAGAGCCCGTTTGTTGCATCAGTTAAGTTTCTCTCCACATCAGTGTCCATAGAGTCTGCCCCAGGTGGCCATTGGTGAGAGTGTTACTGCTGTGGTCTGAGCCCAGCAGTAGGTCTGTGCAGCGAGCAAGATAATTCCCCATGGGTCACCACTGAAGGCTGCCTCATCTCTCAGACCCAGCCGCAGATTAATGGCCTGGTGGCTGAATTCAGACGCTCCGTCTTCTCTGATAATCAAAGGCAGAGCTGAGCACTATTGGGAGAGATTTTCTTTCTTTTCTTTTTTTTTTTTTTTTTAACACTAAGAAAAAACAAAAGCAGAAAGCATATGAAGAGATGGCTGCGCAAGAAAAAGGCCTCTAATCAAATCCATGTGTTAAGTCTGAGATGAAACACATTTAAACCCCAAACGACTTCATTAACCCTTTACAGAACACTCACTGAAATACATCGTATAGTTTAACCTGTGTGTGTTTTTAGACATCGTCATCTACCTCCTTTTTTCTGCCTGTCTCCCTCCTCTTGCTAGAAAACATCTGAGCAGCACTTTTTAAAGAGTGAACATATGAAATAAAACCACTGTTATGAGGTCTTAAACGGACAAAATGCACCCATATTTACTATTTATAGCTTCAAAATTTTTTTAATAAAATCTCTCTGAACCACCGTACCTTCTTATATTATAAAAGGAAAGTGGACACTGTACGAGTGTGTGTGTGTGTGTGTGTGTCAGGCTGACTGCTGCAGTTTGACATACTTATGTATTTTTTTTATCAAGACTTCCTGTGAAAAACAGCAAATTGATTGCACCAATATTTTGGAAAACTTTAGCGATGATGATTTCTTTGGGCTTCTTCCCTTTTGGGGTCACCACCGCGAGTCACCTTCACATGTTGATTTTTGCCAGAGTTTTTTTTACGTCGGATGCCCTTCCTGACACAACCAGGCTTGGGACCAGCACAATGAGGCTTGCACCCCCTTGTGGCCACATTGGGATATATAGTGTAAAGATCCTTTCCGAAGGGATCACCTGGGTCTCAAACTGGCTACCATCTGCACCAAAGTCAGTGGTGTTTTGGATAACAACATAGCCTTACAATGATGTGTATATGCCCAGAATGCTTTGGTGGCAACTTCGGGGCAAATGCGGTTCAGCATGGGCAGGGGAAGAGGAATACAGTACTTCCTCCACCATTGGTTACAGAAACTGTTTGGAAAAAAAACAGCAAAGAGATGGAAATAAATATGTAAATAATCCTTTTTTGTAAATATCTCTAAACCTGTGGTGTATAATCAGATGAGGTTTATATTCAGGTGCGTCTTATAGCCTGGAAAATAGGGTATGGCATGGGATTGGCCCCATATTTAATGTTTGGGGAAATTACCAAAAATAGTCACTTCCTGACAAATGGTTATGAAATTAACAGAAGACAGTAGCTGTGGACGACACAGTGCTGCAGAAGGTCGTGGGTTCGACTCCAACCTGAGACGTGTCTGTGTAGACTGTTCTCATGTTTGCGTGGGTCTGTCCATCCAAACACACGCACTGATTGGTTAAGGTTGTTAATTGGTTAATCTGGATTATCTATAGGTGTGAATGTGAGAGTGACTGTTTGTTTGTGTCTATTTGACGACCATTGGATGAACGGGGAACTCATTAATTCAGCAGATGAATGAATAAATGTTTGGCTGTATATCGTCTATGTGTGATTTTAACATGGTTTCAGGTTTTCAGTGCGCAGTCACGTACATGTGAGCCTCAGTGTGACACCACCGTGAGTTTTTCAAGGGATGAGGAGCTGAGAAAGAGAAGCATACCCCGTTTCTGTTGTTCTATTTTCATCTCGGCAAAGTCACGAGCCCTACTGTCAGCTCAGGCTCCCATTGAAAGGAAAAAAAAAAGGAAATTTCACTGTATTAATATAGACACTAAGTTAAAATTAAATTGTGGTTCTTGGGTGACACATTCGGTTTGAATGGAACCAGGCTTTCAATCCTGTGAAAAGTGTGAAGTACGACAAATGGAAAATCCTACATCGCTTTATGAATCCCCAGAGGCACAACACTTGAGTCGGAGCCACGGGAGATATTTCCTACAGAAGACAATATGAATACAACATCTAAAAGCATTTTTTCTTTTTTTTAATTTTATTTTATTGTACATTTCTGTGCAGAGGTTTGACTTTGGATGGAACCTAGTCTATGTGAAAATACTTCTCATGTTGACTCATGCGGTCTGGACAACTCTTCAAGACAGTTGGTGGCATTTTTCACATCTCATTTACTCTCAGTTTTAATGAGTGATTCATGTGAAACAAGTCAGAAGGTCACAGATTTTCACCGTGAGCATTTTAATCATATCATTTATGTTTCCTACAGATACAAAAGGAGTTCGATTTGGCAAAAACAATAACTATATATGATGCTTTCGACATCAGAGATGCCCATGTATAGGTTATATTCAAGCTGTGACGAGCTGTTTTGGTACTTAGCAGTGATGGTTTGAGGTAGCAGTGAAATACAACATGTTGGAATATTAACCCCATTCAGCTTCGGATGCAAACTCCTTCATTTATTCATTCATTTTCTGAACTGTTTAGTCCTTGTCAGAGTCATGGGGGGGCTGCCAGTGCTTATGTTGTGTTCCAGCTAACCTCTAACTCATGTTTTTTCCAACCAACTGGTGAAAATGCACTAGAATTACAGTCAAAGCCACCTGTGAACTCATACTAAATCGACGGACTCCCAGTTCTGATGTCACATAGCCCATGAAACAACAATGGCGGCCCCCCATGGATGCACTGTTTATGCAGTTTGTTTATTAAAACAAGGTATTGCTCTGACGTTATTTATCCATAAATGTTCTGCATAATCAGCCGCTGCTCTAGCGTTAGAACAAGAATAAATTAATACCAAATACGTCTCCAGATATACACGTAACACAAAAGGCTTCTCTTCTCAAAACAGCTTCTCTTATCTTATGCACAGTTTTTCATCCTGTTTCCCTCAAATAAACAAAGAGCAAACACCTCTGGACAGAAATGACTGTAAATGAGCATAAACTCTGTACGGTCCACCATGCTGGTTTGTTTTCGTCTAGCTACCATAATTCTTGCGCTCAGGCTTAAAAACCTGCCCGGAACGCAACATTATTCCGACTACTAACAGATGAAGGTGGACAGACGCTGGATATGTCACCAGTTCATCACAGGGCTGACATGTACACACAAACAAACATTCATTCTCACACCTATGGGTGATTTGGACTGAAGTCTGTGAGATGTTCGGATTACATTTACAGGTCGTCCTCGGGTTATGGCGTACCTGACTTGCGTTATTTCAACTTTACGATGCCAGAGTCTCCAGTCGTGTAACAGTGTAGAGTGTGTGTTTGAGCTCCGTATTTTTACCTTTTTCGCATCATGTCACCAAGAAAGAAAGCGGGGTCTTTGGGTTATGCTGGTCCAGCTAAGAGTAAAGCCATTATGATGGAAACAAAGCTGGATATCATCAGAAGGTCGGAGAAAGGCGAGACGGCGATGGACATCGGTAAAGCCTTAGGCCTCAGTTGGTTACCGTGGCAACCATTATTAAGGACAAAACCCGTATTTTAGACCACGTAAAGGTTTCAGCCCCTATGAAGGCTACACTGATTACACTGTATTTGATAGTTAATTAGACATTTAGGGGGTATGTAGGGGTACTAAAGGGTTAATTCCGAATTACGCAGAAATTTGGGTTACGTCGACAGCGTAGGAACGGAACTCACTCGTAACCCGAGGACTACCTGTATTTTATACATTCTATTGATAATATGCCAAATAAATAAAATGTAATACTGCTTGTGTTTGGTCCCAGATTCAACTACACGGTAGAACTGTCATAAACAGGTCTCGATAGTCACAACACCTCCGGCTGTGACTCAGTGTCACCAAACAATGTCTTTGTCTGTGTTAGATTAGATAGTTTTGACTGTGGTTTGCCTTCAAAGACCCCACAGTTGGGATGTATTTACGTGTAAAGATTGGAACCTCATTTTTTAGTCTATATGTCTTTGATTTCACCTCAGAGAAGCTGTGAAGGTTGCAAATCTACCTCAATCAGCGAGTGCTTTTATTTATTGATTTATTTATTCTTTCAAAATTACTACAATAGCGCAGACAAACAAACAGAGGTAGTGATAGATGTTGTACTCCCATTTTATTTGAGGTAAAGTTACTGTTTACTGCTCTAGGGACTCCTGTGGTTTTGAAAAGGGCTTCGTGGCCACTCTTCCTGTGAAAAAGGGTTGTCTGACCGCCAAGAAGGGAATGTAGCCTACAAAGTGGTAACAAACAACACAGTTTAGTGGTAAAATGCTGCTCCTCTCTATTGACAGTAGGAACTAATTCTTGAACTTTCAGCCTACGATATTAGACATTATACCTTCTTACGAGTACACAACCCTATTTGTTGACAAAGCTATAATTATTTGTATTATTTAGATTTTTTTTCATTTTAATTGGCATTGAGCCTCTTGCTGCAGTTATTATTAGATGTTATTTGTTCTATATGACCCTAACAAACAAATGTAGAATCCTTCCATGAACACAGAAATTAATTGGACACATCTGTAAAAAGACACTTCATGTGTTAAAGCATGAATAAAACAGGACCAGTGCATTAGCCGTTCACCTTTCACATACTGTTTTTTTTTTTTTTTTTTTTTTTTTTACATTTCCTATTATTATTCCCCGAAGACTGTTCAGTTTATTTCGGAAAATGCCAAAAAGTTGCACCAAGAAACTATTCAGTTCTGTAAATATTGGACTAACGCTGTCTGAAACTCAACACATTTAGAGAGAAAAATATGTCGTAGCTGTTGACCCATGGCTCCATCCTCAAAGACTGAATTAAGAATCAGTTTCTGCTGTGTCACACAGTCTACGGAAGATGTTTTATGGAGGGAAAACAATCAGAGGTATTCAGAAAATGGTATTCTGCAGACACTGATTGCATACAGTAAGTGGTATGACAAGTCAAAACATGAAATGATGCATCACAATCACCTGCTGCGACGTTCTGAAGGCATCCATCAATGTTCCTGCTTTCCCAGTATTGAGCTGACCCATTACTTTTTTTTTTTTTCATTTTTAATTTAGATCACAACTGGTCCTTTCAGTCTAGAATCAAAAAGCAGAATGAGGAGCTGAGGCCTGAAGACAGGGAGACACTGATGAGACGGAGGCAGAATAGACACCCTTTGAGTTTTCCCCCATGGTGACTAATTAACCTTTCAGGTTCTTCAAGGCCCTTCATCATTGCAGTGTGTGTGTGTGTGTTTGTGTGTGTGCACATGTGTGTAGGATCATACTGAGACCATACGTCTGCCTCAGCGGGAGCTGCTGACATTTCCTCTGGACTTCTACCCTTTTTTTTTTTTTTTAACCAAACCTCTTTCCCTTCTTACTAACTCCCCCTTCAGCGACCCTTCTTTAGTCAAAGGTAGTCTTCATGAAAGTCATTATTTAATTATCCACTGAATATCTGCCTCTTTCTTGTAGTTTTACCGAAGGCATGGAGTATTAATAACTCATCGCTACTGTTTGATTTAAAGAAAGAGTTTTAAAGAACCACCAGGGGGGTTTATTTTCCCAAAGCTCCTTTATTTGCCCTCCTTCTGCCCAGTTGCCTGTTCATACAGTCTGATGCTTTTTTTTTATTCATTCATTTTCCAAAATGTTTGGTCCTTGAAAAGGTTTTGGGATTGACAGCTACCAAGACATGTCGCCAGGTTTGACATATACAGACAAAAAACTCTTGTCTTTCTGGTTCCGTTGGTAGAACGGGTTGTCCAATGACCAAAGGGGTGGAGGTTCAAATCCTGGCTCCACTGTCCACATGTTGAAGTGTCCTTGAGCAAGGCACTGAACCCTAAAGTGCTCCCAGTAGGTCTGGCATGGTACATTAGTATAGTATCCTCCTACTGGTGTGTGAATGTGAGGCGTAGAAAAGAACTGTAGAAGAGCAGAACATTTACCATTTCATGTTTCAGACCAATCAATCTATTCACTGACATGCCTTTGGATGTAAGGAAGGTGGGTATCTGGAGATAACCCCCCACCCCCCACCGAGATGAGGATGAACACAAGATCCATTTGCTGTGAGGTGACAGTGCTAACCACTGCACCACCAACAGACTGTCCGCTGGCATCAGACATAGATGACTCCTACAACAAATGGACACGTTTCCAGCCACATTTCACACACAACACATTTTGCAAAAAACATTTTATCACATACAGACATGAACAGAAAAGCTTTGAAAGGAAATGGCCAAAACTTTTCACACTGGTTTGCATTTCCAAACAGAATCAGTGCATTCAGTAGGAGGTAAGAACATCTTTTCTGAGTGAGTTCTAACAAATACTGTTTAATCATGTGACTGATCAGCTGTTTTCACTTCTTGAGAAGAAGAACAAGCTTTTTCAGTATCTTCCAACAACGTTCAGCTTTGACGGCTTGCTTGCTTTGTACTTTTTGATCTTCTTAAAGGTTTTTTGGTGGTTGACAAGTAATTTTGTTCTTGTGTCAAGATATTTATCCTGTGGCAACTGTGTTAGTTGAAAGCCCCAAGCCATGCTGCTATGCACAGCTGTCTAGTTTATTTCCTCCGAACTAGTTGATGGATTTGGACAATGACAAATTCATATCATTTTCTTCACTTCAAATCAACTTGACAGTCATGGGTACTTGGTAACGTACATGGGTAATGTCATTCTTCAGTCTCAGCTCTAATGAATTTGACGTATCCTCGCAAGAACTGACAAGATTTGAGCTTGAAAATTGGACAACTGCACCTGTAACCGAAGACACTGTGCTTTGTTTGTGTCTTTTATTTCTTTAATGATCTATATTTGACTTGCTTGATAGTTATTCTTAAACCAAACTTGGAAGAAATCACAAGTTACCTGGAGATGAGCGTCTCCAGGCAACACTTCCTTTCAGTCGTTCAACCCCTCCACCAATGACTGGCTGGGTAATGGTAATAGACAGGGTCGGCTAAAGGACAAGCCTGGAAGACAAATCCAGGGAAAAACAGTTGATTTGAAGACGAAACTTGCAAAAAGACATATTTAAAATGACAATGAAACAAAGCTTGTCTCGTCACTGTAGCGCTGAGAGCTCTGATGGTTCTTTGTTGCAGATGTTTTCAAATGTTTTCTCTGTGCACAGTAGGACACTTTACACTTTGTGGCCTGAAACTAAAAATCTGAAACAAAGGGGAAAAGATGTGATCAGTAGACAACGGGGTACCTGCTTAGTGTCTGTCCTCGCTCCCTGCCTTTCAATCCATCAAGTCATCCCTCCAGACATCTTTGTCTCACTGCTGTATTCTGTCTTTTCACACCCTCTGCGTTTTCCACAGTGATGATTTTTTATCTCATGTCCCTTCCAGAAATAAAGATCGGAAGGGAATGAGGGACACGGGGAGTGTTAAGAGAGTTAGGGAAATGTAGTGTTTTTTAGTGAGAGATAGAACACTCCAGAGACATATATATACCCTGTGGAGATTTTTTCCAGTGTCTTAGATGTGGTGGTATAAAGGAACTGCTGGTGCAGCAGAGGTGCCGCACTTGAAGATCAGTGACTTCCCTTGTGAACGTGAAGCTGCAAGAGAATAAAAATCCACCTTTATCTGTCAAACACATTCAGGGTGATTGAAACTGGGTCTACACTGGGGGTCCTGGGATCATCTTTAGACCTGTAGTGCTGCGGAGAGGTCGGCAGAAGTCTATGTTGAGCATTAGCTAATTGGTTATAAATATTGAACTTGATGTTAAAAGTTCCCCGGTTCAGCCGTAGACCTGAGTTTTTACAGGCTCTTTACAGACCTTTGGGGAAACATTATTGCTCCCAAGGTTTATATCCTTTCCACTGATGTCAGAAATGCAAAACTTTTAATGACCTCTAAATGCATAGTAAGTCAGTTTTTAACTAGCTCCAACTTTTTGCTGCACGTTACATAAGCAGAGCTGAGTTACAGAAAAACATTGTGATTTAGACTCAGGTGCAGTGTCGGTGAAGTCACCGTAGAACAGCCCTCTGTATTTAGAACACACTATTGTGTATTTACTGTTACAGTATAAATATGGGGATAATCAGACAGTACAAATACAGTACTGTATATAACATTCCCATGTGCTGTTGGAGAGTGTGTTGTGTCGTCTGTTGACATTATCCGACTATATTTCGAAGTGAACGGTAGCCTGTTTTTTACACTGTTGTCACTGTAGCCGAGCAAAAAACAGACAACTGGTTGCAAGCGTCAGGATTTTTGTGAAAAAAATGTAGGATGTAGACAAGAAGAGAAAACTTATATTTAGCTGCAAACTGTTCAGACGTTGGGAATTAAGCAATTCAGGTACATATTTAACATACTGCACATTTCACCCTGAACCATTACATCATTGACAGAAAATTCCAGTTCTTTGAAACTGGAGCCTTTATTTAATTCTATATTCTATTATGCTATATAAAACAACTAATTTAATTACGTCACATTATGTCATGAACAAAAAAAGTTTTCATGTATGAGTTTCAATTTTGTATCATATTTGATACGTTGGGTCTCACCGCTCAAATATTATTATTTTTGAACAAACAAAAACACAACACAAACATGTCTAATATATTGATAATTCCTTCCTGAGTTCTTCCTCATTAATGACAGTCTTGTAGAGTTACTGGACAGGCCTCTGTTGAGCGGATTCCTGGTGGATTATCTGTGTATCGCATGTAATCGCATTCATCAGGTTTTCAAGAAAAAAAAATCACACTGATCGTGAGTGCTTCAAAATTCATGCATCAAATATGACATGTTTGGTGTTACAGGATTACTGTGAAAATTTAAAAGCCTCACTAATATCATTAAAGCAAAGGCCAAACGTGGACCTGAACCGCAGTCAGCCGTTCACAGTGTGGTATCATTTCACATTCATAGAGGGCAAAGGACACTGCAGTGTTTTTGTGCAGCTCAAACTCTGGTTCCCAGGAAAAAAGCTGCTCAGTGCGTTTAATACCTCCGCTTGTAAGTTGAAGAAAGTCGATGAGGTTCAAGTATTCGAGTGGCTGTGACTCAGGAGTTAAGAGTGGGCCGTCCACAACCAGAAGACTGTCTGATTCCCAGCCTCTGTCAAGAGACTGAACCCCGAGTTGCCCCCAGTGGGTGATTCACTGGTGTGTGTGTGTGTGTGTGTGTGTGTGTGCGTATGGGTGAACACGACCCATTGTAAAGCACTTTGGATACCATTAAGGTACAAATGCACTGTATAAATGCAGCCCATTTATCAAATTGCCAACCAAGCAATCTACCTACTCAGCCTGTTGGCAGTGTTGTCAAGAAATGGGGTGTTCATCCCTTTTTTTTTTATTATTATCCCCCAGACAAAGTATCACATGTTCTTTCTACTTCCATAAACATGCAGTTTCATTCAGACTCACTACTGGGTTCACTCCACCCTGCAAATGCCACAAACGATTCCCAGGTTATTCAAGGTTTGTGAAATATAAGTATCACATGACTAATCTGATGGACGATGTTACGACATAATATTACCCTGTAATCTGTAAACAGAACCACCCCGACACTGTGACTGCCTTAAAACAGACACTCAACTGTTTTTAGTTGCATAGAACCTACTGATTAACTGTATATTTAATCATCAAATACAAAGCAAGGTACCAAAGCAAAGCCATGTTTCCTTTATATATTTTTATGAGCACTATGGAGTCCATTTAATGACTTAGATTAAGTTATAAAGATGAAATAGTGAGTCATTTCAATAAATAAAGATGTGATGATGAGCTTTATAAAGATTTAAATATATAATTATGATTATATTAAAGCATTAAGTGCCGACAGCATAGATAGTAAACATTGTATGACTCATTAAGATTCTAATATGTCATCTGTATTATTGCTTTCTTCACCTCCCAAATGAAAAAGTCCTTTTTTTTTTCACCCTTTGGCCACAAGGATATTATTGTACCCCTGTGACCGTCCGTCTGTCTGTCTGTCCATCGGTCAGTGTCTGCACTATTACTCTTCATGTTTGGTATTTAAATGTATCTTAGAAAGGAGCTGTTTTGGTGTCGACCATGACCTTCATTTCGTGATCAAATCTGGGTTGGTGTGTCAAATATGGACGTCAGCGTTGATATAGATTTTTCAGGTTTTTCAGGTCAGTGCAGGGTCATGGAGGCAATGGGGGTCCAGTGTTAGTAGTTACCTCCACCAAGGAGGTTCTGTTTTTGCCTGGGTTTGTTTGTCTGTTTGTTTGTCCATTCATTAGTTAGCAACATAACTCGAAAAGTTATGGACAGATTTTGATGAAATTTTCAGGATTTGTTGCCAATGGCACAAGGAAGAAATGATTAACTTTTGG
>JAPSES010044691.1:0-12102 GCA_029822895.1 Maxillicosta whitleyi
CCCCCCCCCACAATGCTGCTAGGGGCAATTGCCCCTATGACCCCCGTCAAAGAGCGCCCCTGCTGAATCTTATATAGGGCCCACCACCTTTAGCTTTTATGGGGCCCACAATTGCTAGTGGCGCCCCAAGATGCACTACACAGACAAACTCATACATGGAAATTGATATTTGAAAAAAAGAAATGTTTTTTGGTTGTTCAGCAGGTCTAATAAAGGCTCCAGTCGATGGTGATCCAGGCTTTACAGGGTTAAAACGTGTTACAGTAAATTGTTCAATTCTAACATAAAATAATACTTGTAACGCACTCTTTGTGTCACATATGAGCGGTGTATACTCAGTTAAACCTCCTAAGACCTAAAACATCTACTGACATTACATGTTTAATGACTTTTAAATCACCAATTCTATGAACACATTAAATAATTCAAGTAAAATTCAGTTTCTCAGCCTTTAAAAGGCACCAGATTTGATTTTGTTGGATGTTGAAAGGCTCCATAGTGAATGTAAAAACACCATCATCTTCTGAAACACTGATTCAATAACACAGTTCAATAAATAGCAATGGTTGTAGGAGTTGTTTTTATGTTCAGTTAATGAAAACCCACTTCTTACTTCAGTTTTCTTTCATTTTTGATATAATTAGATGCATTTACATTTTTAATCAGTCAACTAAGTATAGGAAAACACCTGATATTCACTAAAAATGCACAGTAATATATTATATAAATAAAGCAATAAATCACATGGGAACATTTAAAAGTAGAAAAAAGATTATTGGATGCTGCCACAAAAGTAGTTCTATGTATTTAAGGATTAACACACTTCACCATCAATCTAGTAATCGTATTAATGGAGTATTTTATTTAAAATCAATGTTGCCAGAGTAGTTTCCACTTTGGATCAGTCCACCAACATGAAACACAGTGCATAAAGTGAAGTAAAATTGTCGCTTTCTGCACAAAGACTTTACTGTGATGTTATTCTATCGACTTCATGGCCCTTATTCCCCCCACTGACTCCCTCTCTCCCCGAGTCCCACAGCCCACAGGTGTGGGACACAAAGCCATATTGTTAACGGTTGGCTGCTGTGACGCCACCGAGCAAAAGCAGAGAGGAGCGGAGGTGAATTAGTGACTGGACCCAGCTGGACGAGCCCTCTGATTCTGAGGAAAATTAATAAACAAGCCATGGGAACCACATTTTCACACAGTAATGTCACAGTCAAGTTTTCCACATGTTTCAAAGTGTTGGGTATTTGAACAAAAACAGGTTTGTTATTCAATAAAACCTCAAAACACAGCGCTATATATTAACAAAATATGATGATGCCCTGTCATAGTGTTAATTTGTCACCATTATATATACTAGATCCAATGTACTTAAACTGCCAATGTAGGTTTCACATAAATTATACGTGTAGTTGCCAAAGAGTAAAGCAAACACTGCTATATAATGACAGAATGTGGTGATATCCTGTCATTTAGTTTATTTCTCACCATTAACTCTATAATGCCAGGTGTATCTTATTTGATACATGAGTTTTGAAGCCCTCTACATGATCAGTGTGATATTTTTTCCCCCCGAAAAACCTGGTGTACACAATTAGATACATGCCATAAATAGATAATCCACCAGGGGGAGGAATTTCTTCAGCAGAGGCCTTTCCAGTGACACCTCAAGATTGTCATTAATGAGGAAGGAGGCAGAACTTTGCCAGTTTTGAAAAGGAATTACCAATTTGTTGGATATGTGTGTGTTATATTATTTTGTTTGTTTGTTCAAAAATAATAATATTTGGGCATTGAGATCCGATGTATCAAATATGACACAAATTTGAAACTCAAACATGGAAATTGATATTTTAATTTTTTTTTTGTTCCAAAAATAATAATAATAATAATAATAAAATTGGACCAATAAAGGCTCCAGTTTCAAAGAATTGGAATTTTCTGTCAATGATTTAATAGTTCAGGCTTTAAAGGGTTAAATACACTAACACACTGTCAGCATAGGTTTCACATCAAATTATATATATTTGGTTGAAGCATTAACTGCCAAAACAAACAAAGAAAGAATAACAAATCTTATCAAGACTTGCGACAAATAATACATTAACAGTGCTCAATTACATTAAGTATGAGCAGCATTATCATGAAAAATCCAAAAAAGTAATAATTTTTAAGTCCTCTGATAGAAGCTTCTGTTTCTTAAAGGTCAATATTATGTGTTTCTTTCCAGTAGTGTGACAACAAACTGAAGACATTAGAGTTGTTTTCACCATTAGTCACATTTAGACCAAACCATTGTACACATAAAATAACCAACACATTAATTAATGGTCGAATTCTAATTATTAAGTACAGGCCTGATCTGAACTGACTGATTACTGATGCATTAATAATGAAAAATAAACTTTTAGAAATATAAATATCAAGCAACATATTATTATTATTATTATTATAACAGTTTGATGAGTCAAGTATGACTCAGGCAAGAAAATATTTCTCTCCAGATCATTTTCTTTGTTGGAAAGTGGTTCATATTCTGACTCAGAAAAAGTAATGCTCAAGTCTTGATTTAAGAAAAAAACATGCCACTGGACAGCTCATGTGACCTTTGACCTGGCCCACAAACACAAATCCTGTTACAGAAACCGTCAATCATGAATGAATCACAGTATAAGCAAGCGGGAAAAAACACTGATCCCCCGCTCTCAGGGGAACCTCCGTCAGCGCCTGTTATTTAACAAGGCAAAGTTGGACTAGAGTGGGTTTAAGGAAAGTTTAGTTACCAAGCGGCCACAAAAAGGTACATTATACCAAGTCATGTCATGTTTCAAATTAAGCTCAGTTTTTTGGAATGGTAATATATCATGATTAATGATAAAAAGATTGAGTTAAATAATAACAGGTATAAAAAATGTATGAAGAATGCTAAGTTATTCATAGTGTATATCTCCTGCTTTCAAATTCCTTTGGGAAACTTTAATGAAATCATCTTCATCATTTCACACAATGCATTGTTCTCTTTTCAGTCCTGCACGATGAGTCCAAAGATGAAGGAGATGTGCTCAGGGTATACGATTACTGCAGGCACAAGCACTTCCTTTCCGCGCAGCTCGGCCCATTGACTAAGAGAGGAAACATGCAGGTCATTAAAGTTTTACAGGGAGCGCAGTCGTCACCCAGCACTCTGTGGTTCAATCATTAATTCATACCAAAACAGGCGACGCGGAGTTCTGTAGATGAACAGGCTTAACATTTCCTTTTATCGCATAGTAGAAAAGTAAATGTCGCTATTGTTGGCTTTCCTTGACATTCAGCCTTTTTGAGAATTATCTTATTTGAATGGTTGAATTATTTGTGACTCATGAACATATCAGTTAGACGCTGGTCCCTCGGTGCCTTCCATACCGCACATATTCACGAAGTTCAATGAATCTAATTTTAGCTATTCACATGCACCCTTCCTGACACACAAATCCAATATTGATGGCTTCAACCATAGAGGCTCACGTGATTTCCTGAGATGATGAATCTGTGTTTTCATATAAGAAAAACAGGGTCTCTACAGAGCGAAGATGCATATGCAGGAATTGTAACAGCTCAGGCTATAGTGAAAAATATAGTATATAGTGGCAAATTTTATGTTGCCTGTGAAATTGTCTGCTGTGAAATTACGAACTCTAAGCTTTTCTTCTTTTCCCAGTAGAGCAGCGCAATTAATCAAATCGCAGTCACAATGTAACATCAGCCTGTGTGATTATATAATCACCAAAGACTGCAACTGAAAGGTGCAGTTTGGGATTCGGTGACACTGAATGAAGGAACGCTGTGCCGAAACAGTAAAATAAGACAGAATAAATATATGAATAATGTCAACTCTAAACTTTTCTTTATATTTTATAGTGAAAAATGACAATGAAAATGTTTGAATCTACAAATTATCCTTTCAAACAATGTGAATAATATGAAAACTATAATCACTATTATGCTTTAGTTTAGTACATTTTAACTCACAGGTCACATTGGATCGACAGATACCCAAACAATTTAGTAACAGGTGGAATATTATTAAAATTGCACATATTATTTTTAAGACATTTCAGGTAATCCAGATTTTTTTGTTAAATTCTACTTTGTTTTAGTCTAAATACATGAAAACATTTACATTTCACAAAGACAAAAATTGGGATTTGAAACTATTTATAGGTTGTTATGACACTGAATCGGTCTCAATTTGGAACCTGAACAAAAATTATTGTTAATAAATTTTTCCCTGTCACAAATTCATCCCAGGGACCGGATCGGGCCCTTTGGCGTTCCAGATTTGGCCCCCAGGCCGCATGTTTGACACCTGCGGTGTAGAGTATACAATGAAAGTTGCATTGTTTTATTGGCTTTAAAGTTTTGGTACATTTTAACCCAAATTCAAGTGAAAAAAATACACATTACACAATGATCAGTTTCCTTGATGACCAAATATTAGACTCAAACCACAAGAGCAAACTGTGATGTTGTAATATTAAGGTTCCTACAGGTTCTTTATCAGACTTTTTAAGACAACTTAGAACAGAATTTACTTATTTCATGACCATACTGGCAAAGATTTGTGACTCCTAGAATTTAGGAAAATGTATTTATTTACTCCAGTGCCTTTATTCCCAATGTTCTGAGTCATTTGTGTCTGGGGGCTGCAAAGTTAGAGATAATTGGTTCCTAAATTCAGGATAAATTGTTGGGTTTGAACGTGTGGAACTGAGTAGAATAAAGTACCTTTTTTTTTTGGAGCAGACACATTTAAACACAACACAACCAACAAGTTTATGGCAACATAACTTAAGATCTACCATATCAAGTTGAATACGTTTTGAAGACTTTTTAAGGTATTAAATGCAGATTTGTAAAAAAAAAAAAAAAGAATAAATAACAAAAACTGTAAATTACTTTTTAAGACAGAAACCCTGAATATATAATGTAATATATATTTTACCAAATAGTGCGGTCCTAAGCCCCAGCATGAAATAGACAAAGTAAAAGAAATGCAAAGTTCTACAAACTAAATAAATGAATGTAATGTTTTCCCAAAGAAAATGTGGACACCTTCGTTCAGCAATATTGTTTTTCCTCATTTTAAATTGTAGGAGTGTAGGAAAATATTGGTTCTGCAATATATCGAGATATTTCATTTCACGATACTGTATCGGTATTAAACAGTAGTGTATCGATATTTTTAGGTATTTATTCAAATGTAGATATGGTGGCGGTTCATTTTTGTTTTTCGTTATCATTTATATTTTCTTTATTATTATTTAACACAGTTTTATTAATTAATGGTTATTTGAAGGATCCTAAAGCACTTTTTACTGATGTTAGTTCATTTGTTGGGATTGCATAAAATTAATTAGTTATGAACTAATAGAATATGAACATTTGAGCAGGATTTTAATATCTAATGACTGTAAAACAACAAAAACTGCTTTTTTAATGGTATCGTGATATATCGTATCGTGAGCCTAGTATTGTGATTTGCATTGTATTGCCAGATTCTTGCAAATACACACCCATATTAAAAAGTCAGGGAGAAAATGAGTGGTTCTGATAAGATAAGCTTCAATATATTCTTTTTATATGACAGAAGAGAATCCATCCTGCAATCTCCAACATCACATTTGCAGTGAAGATGACACTTCTGGGCCAGTGTATAGGTGGATCTAGGGAGAAATAATAATCAGTGCAATTACAGCTCTACCGCTCTGGCCTACTGTAGTTTGACCAAGAGACTGTAAATGAACACTGTGTTCCCACCGCTGCAGTCCAGTATAAACAGAAGAAGAAGAATGATAAGCGAGTGCAGTTCAGTCCTGATGGTTTCATACAGGAGGTGATGTTGCAGTGTCACCTCAGTCAGTCCTTTGTGTTTACATCTCACTTCCTCCCCCCATAGTCTGACAAAGTGACAACACCATGACCCAACATGACAAAATGAGTTTGAGATTATAGTTTGTCATTTATATACAGAGATGGTGTCTGATAACAACATAGCAGTTATTTCCTGATCCATATCTGCTTTTCTTGGGCAGTCTAAAGTAAACTTTCATTAACACAGACTGTCATTGTCAGTCCTCTCACACTGTTCCACAAAAACTGCAGTTTCATGACCTGATGAGGTTCATCTGTCTTGTTTTGTCCGGCAGATCACACACTCCAAACAAAGCTGAAGCTTAGTTCTCCTCAGGAAAATTCAGATTTTCAGTTTAAAAAAAAAAAAGTAAAGGGGAGCAGTGAGTAAAATAACCTTGAAAAGTGAATTATGAATTGGAATTACTAACGCACCAAATCAGAATTTCATTAGGTTTAAACCAATACCTGTCTGGCCCACATGACTTAATGTGCCAGTGAAGTGTAACCAGGATAATAAAATGTTAAATGATAAATCACCTTGGATTAAAAGATTTTCCCCACTAAACCTATCGCACCTACTGCCACTGTTTCATAACATAACAACTTCATCATCTTCTATAAAAATAAAACGGGTGAAACTAAACACAACAGGGTGCTTCTATATATGGGTGCTGAACACATTATAGTGGCAATACCTCAAATGAGGATTTACATGTAACATATATCCTCAGTGTTCAGCCAAGGTCAAAGTGTAATATATTTATGTTTATCATTTCTTGGTTGGTTGCTTGTTTTTATTCTGTGTATATATTTATACTTTTTCTTCTCTTTGCGGATTTGCACTACGCACCGCAAGAGAGTTGTCTATTTTAATTCTATTGTACATATGTATAATGACAATAAAGACATTCTATTCTATTCTATTCTATTCTATTCTATGAAACTGGCCTCTAAAAACAGGACCTGAGAGCTAAAAATTCAAACCAGACTAATGTTATGAAGCAAATTTAGAAACATTTTGGGTTTATTTTAAAAATAAATGTTTACTGACACAAAAGAGAAACTATTTTTCACATAAAACACTTGTTTCTATTTTTTTCCTATGATTTTTATACAAAAATCTATGTATAACACAGAAAAAAGGAAATGAAAATGACATGCTGCATTTTTTTAAATTCTCTAACAGTTACATTTTGGTAATCCAAGTAATTATACAAGGCAGAGTGTTTTACAAAAATGACTGTTGCAAAATTACTCATGATTTATATGTGTTTAAATGTACAGGTGCCATGCATAATATAAGTGGACACGATGGGTTACATGCGAAACCTGAGTCATGAAAAACTTGCATGTCTGTATTAGACAATCAACAAGGAAAATTAAGTTTAACACAGTGTCTTTATTTATAGGGCTATATATATATAAAAAAAAAAATTACAACCATGTTTTCCAGATTAAATGCACTGACACCTTGGTAGTGTCAGTGCCTTGTCCCAATTTTGATCCTATTTTTGGCCTCAATATTTGATGAAAATTCATTAATTTTGGGATGGCTCAGAGGAAGAGTATTTATTTATTTATTTTTACATTTATCTGAAGTCATCATTACATCCGGGGGGGAAATAAATGACTATGTATAAAAGCAGGCACTAAAATGAGCCCATTTTCATAGAGGCCCCCAACTTCAAATGTGGTGCACAGTATTTAACTCAAGGTCAACATAATTAATTGCAAATGGCAACAATATTCACTGCCCAGCCAAAAAACAGTCACACATGCAGTATTTAACTGCACCACCTTTGGTTTTAATTACAGCAGACATTCACTGTCACATCTTTTTTTTTTTTTTTACTACATAATACTTACATAGTGCCACAATATGGTTCATAATATTTTTCCATCCATAGTTTCATTAATTTTTTGATTATTGATGATGCAGAATCCAGTCTTCATCACATCCTAAATTAGAGTCTGGACTTTATGGAGGCTAAACCATGTGTGAAAATGATGTCTCATTGTCCCTGAACCATTCTGTCCCAAACCTGATGATCCTGATCAGTCCTGGCATTGTCTATTCTGTTGGACGTTAAAGACATGAGAGGACGCTTACTGCAGTTAGACTGAAATAAACAGCAAAAGTAACTGTATGGATTTAACTACGCAAACAGTTCAGATCCTCCCATATAAGTACTGCAGTGATTAATGTTTCATCTGGAACAGGTCATTTAACTCTATAACTCTACAGGTCTAAAACATTATGAACCTTATTGTGACACTACATAAGCATTATGTGTCACAGTGAATGTCTCCTGTAATCAAAACCAAAGGTGGTGCAGTGAAATATTGCACATGCAGCTTCTTTTTTTGGCAGGGTAGTGTAATACTATTCTAAGCCACTTTGTGCAGGAGTACATGTAGATAATTACTCAAACATGACAGTTAAATGGATGTTACTAAAGCTTTTCTTCTTAGAGAAGACCTGTAAAATAACCAAATGACTTGGGCGGTGAAAAAAAGACTGTCTTCACCTTTTTCTCCTGCATTACTTTTTCTTTCAGGCCAGGTGTTGAGCACCATAACTGTGATCTGATAGAGAATTGATGGTAATCTCTCATCATTGTATGAAAACAGCATCAAATAAGTGAATCGTTTTGACACTAATTGGATGCAACTCTGACTTTTGTCAACAGTTATTAAACATGTGATGCCAGGCACAAAACATGTATTCTCAATTTTGAAATAAATTGAAAAGAAATTGATGTTTTTATAAACATTTAAATAACATTTCACCCTCTATAAGTAAATGGGGAAAAAAAAGATTTAAAAAATTCATAAAAATATGAACTCTGACCTACTTTGACCTACAAATACACACCACAATGCAATGTAAATAATGTAAATATGTTTTTTTTTTCTCACTGTCTTCCTCTCTCTGTTATTCATGTTGAATTTCTGCACTTTATTATTATGCTGCTGTAACGGTGAAATTTCCCCATGCAGGGATATATTCTATTCTATTCTATTCTATTCTCCTAAAATGTAACCACGATGGTTACACTTATATGACATATTTCACTTAATCGTTTTGCTGCTACAGACATTTGAAATTTCACCCATTATAAGTAAATGGGAAAAAAAGATTCTAACAATTCACACACAAAAAAAGTGAAATGTGACCTACTTTTCCCAAAATGTAATGACATGTTGCATCACTGGCAATCTATGAACCCAATTTGGTATGAATTCAACCAATAGTTTTGCTGCTAAAGTGTTAACAAAAGAACAATGAAACCAAACCAAACCAAACACAATACCCCTTGCCTCCCCTTCAGAGGGGACGGGGTAAAAATATCCTACATAATTATGTCCAAATTCACTTAATGCACGTTCAACAATCATGTATGCTTTAGTCACTACACAGCTGGAAGACAATCATTCCCACCATGGGATATTGAAAAGTCATAGTTGTGAGATTAGTCTCTGTGTTATGTATCTAAATATAGCTCATGGATTCCCAAGGTACAAAAAAGTGGGTTATGTATCCCTGTATTCAGACCAGATGAGGAATCAGAGCTAATTCTAAAATTAACATCAGCTTTTATGAGGCCATTCAATCATGGACAGAAGTGAAGGTTAACTTATTGTGAATGAGGTTATGGAGAATGCAGATCATTTATAATTCATGTATGAACACATGGCATTTCAAGTGTTTACTAAAAGTAGTTGTGACAGATGAATGCTCATGTCTGTTTGTTATTACAGGAAACATAACTAATCTCGACTCATTTAGAGCACTGTTTAGAACAAAATGCACTAGTTTTTCTTTCCTCCTGATGATAATATCCAGATTTTTTTTTAGTTTATAGGATCCAGAATGTGCAGAGAAAATGATGCAGGGGTTAGGGTGCCACTGGGGATGTACAATCAGTCATTTTCTGACATTAAATTTCGCGTTGCATCCAAATAAACATCACAATGACAGTGCATATTCCACATGTGTGAAGCCTCTCTGTGATCGTGGACTGTGCAGCCTCCACAGGCCTCCACGTACCTCGCCCCCCTTGCGTATTCTGTCTAGACCGGGGTGGATGCTGCGAAAGAGCTCCACAAAACATGACTGGAATTTTATTTATTATGCATAGCGCGCATCACAAATATGGTGACACGTATTTATCAGCGGTCTAACCATCATGTGGCAAACACTATCCTGGGGGTCGCAGGGCGTGTGGATTTGCTCCACTAACCCATATTTACTATAGTCCGTGTTGTCCACGCACAGGAATGGTAACGGCCGGGATGTAGTTCACAAGGCCTGCGAGCGTTTTCGGTGCCATCATGCGCGTAAAAGCATTTTCTGGTTTTAGCCAAATGCGGTATTTTCTGGATTTGAGGTAGATGCGTGAAGCCTGACACATCAAAGCTGCAGCAGATCGAAAAAATGCATATCGAATAGCGAGCAGAACGCATAGTATTGACGCGTAAAGGAGCATATACGCACATATATAACCACAGCCAGGCTGGAAGTGTGGTGTTTTTTACATGCATATTATCTTACCGTGGTACTCCGATGATGACCTCGCCTCGCACCAAGCGCGCGATGCCGGGTGTTGGTGTTCGTGAATCTCTGGCTGCACGTATCCACGTCCACTACGCGCAGGGATGCGTCCTATACAGATCGACGGAAAGCAAGACTAAGTTGTCAAATCTGTCTGTCCGAAGCCGATGAATGCGTCAGGTCCCTCTGCGGATCATGTTTCCCTGCGAATCTCAGAGGATGCGCCCCCCCTTTCACACACACACACACACGCGCGCGCGCACACATATATACACACACCGCCACCACTACCGCCTGCCTTCCTGCCTGAGCTGAGCTGTGTTATGGCAGCCGGATTGGAGACTGGAGACCCTCCCCCGGGCGCAGAGCTGAGTATCAGGTGGACTCTGAGCATCCTTCACATTCCTGCATCACCCACAGATGAAGGCCAGAAGAATGTCTACCCACTGTTTACCACTCTGTTATTTTTTTGCTCCCTCTCTTGTGTGAATTGTGTCTTCTTTCTCCCCCGTGGCACTTTCCATGCTTGACATTTTCGGATGTGACGTGTTCAATACATTTACAAAAACCCTGACATTCATGTTACTCCAGGGGTTTGTGTTAGAATTCACGCTGACCTTATCGCATCCTTATTCTCAGAGCACTCTCTTAAATGTTCCCTATTTAATATTGCTTGTTTTTTTCACGCCCCTGCAGCGTTATGAGTGTATTTATTTGAATAATAAAAAAAAATAAATTAAATGTCATGGTTTTGTTATTGTAGACTATGCAGACAGAAGTGTAGTGCTGAGGACAGAGAAGTCAAATAAGGTTACACTTTTTGGGGAAAATAAAAAGTAGAGCCATCTGCTGGTAAAGTTGAGCCTGCAATGCTGACTTTAATGCTCACAAATGCCTGGTATGAGCAACATGACAGAGGAGAACTATGTAAGATGCATTTATCTTTTAGAATGTACATTGTAAAGCAGGGGTGTCAAACTCATTTTAGTTCAGGGGTCACATTCAACCAAATTTGATCTGTAGTGGTAAAATAATAACATAATATAGGCTATAAATAACATCAACTCAAACCTCTCCTCTATGTTTTAGAGTGAAAAAAGTTAATAATAAATAAATCTACTAACTATCTTTTCAAACAATGTGAATAACATGAACAAACGGAAAAAATTAAGTGTAATTTTAACAATGTTCTGTCTCAGTTTATCATTTACACATGTACATTATAACTTATAGATTAAACAAACACACAAAACATTTAATAACAGGCAGAATATTGGTAAAAATTGTAGTTACTTCTCTAAAGATTTTTCATATTTGTTCAGGTTAATCACATTTATTGCTAAATTATATTTTGTTTTAGTGTAAAGACATGAAACTGTTAACATTTACACAGAAAAACTTGGAGTTGTCATTATTTTTATGTTATCATGTTACATATTTTACAGGTTCTAGCCACTTGAGATTGAATTTGTCTGAATGTGGAACCTGAACTAAAATGATTGTTCATATCTCAGTGTAATTTTTGCTTTTCACAAATTCATCCCAGGGGCCGAACTGGACCCTTCGGCGGGCCGGATTTGGCCGTATGTTTGACACCTGTGTTGTACAGCCTGTTTGTGGATTTGGAATTGTAATTGCGATTT